>PVIR01015187.1:0-38843 GCA_004026965.1 Petromus typicus
TGCCATAAAAAATGATAAGTTTGAATCATTTCTACTTAAATGGACATACCTTGAGGATATCCTCATAAGTGAAATAAATAGGGCACAGATAGGTACATATCGCATCTTTTCTCTGGTATGAGAAAATGAAGATGTAAATGAGTCCTAGCATTGTACGTTATATATTGTGAAATAGAAAATGCTCAATGTAAAATAAGGTAAAAGGGGACAATGTTGAGATTGTAACAAAAAAGTAAGGAAACAAATTTTATGCATATGGGGGGGGTGGTAGGGTGGGTAGGGCTATGGGAAAAAATGAGAATGAAGTTGTGTCTTATACTGGTACAAATCCCCATTATGGAGTGCAATCATGATGTGTATATTTAATGTACCAATAAAGATAAAAAAAAGAAAAATAAGCAGATAGGTAGGAAGATAACTGAGGATAAATCCTAGACAAAAATGTGAAGTCTGTTTATAATACTTGCATATAAACAGGAACACATTTATGTATGTGTGTGTGTGTGTGCAAATTGCCTTGTTGCTTATTTCTTAAAGGTAATAAATTACCTGTAAAATAATGAGAAAAAGCCAAATAATATAAAGGAAAAAATTATATGTCTACTTTTTCATACATTGGTGTTTTTCCCCCTGTATATTCTTTCAACTATAAACACGTGTATGCCCAGAAAGATATATAAATACATTTTATTTATTAAAAAAGATGATCATGTTGTGTATCTGCTTTTCAACCAGTAATATTTTGGAAATGTCTTTCATGTTTTTTATAGACATTATTTTAAAAGCTTAGTGGAATTCCATGGTAAGCATTGGTGGTGTTGGTGTGTGGATATATGGTATGTAGATATAAGGGGAGGTGAAAATTTTAATGAATGATTAAGTTTGTGAGAAACTTACTACAGTAAAAGACACATTATCAGGAACCATGTAATAAATATGTTCAGAGAAAGGGCTGTTCTGAGTATTTTAATGGGGAGATGATGGAAATGTGTCTTATAGTGTAATAATTTTTACATTTAGACATTTACCAAATTTTTCCTTTGAGCTTCACTGATCAAATATTTACAGAAATTTCTGCCAAAGGAAAACAATATTGTTTGTCCTCACCTTATTCATGGGATCTGGAACCAGTTGACCTCTGTTTACTCCTCAAAGTAAAAATGACTATGAAAAGGAACTATTTTGAATTGATTCAGGGCAGCATGATGATTAGGAGAGTACAATGAAAGACGCTTCTGAAAGAGGACTTTCAGAACTGCTACAGAAAATGGCAAGAACATGGGCTGAAGCTTGAAGCCAGGGAGTGTTTTGAGGGAGATTCATGACTATATGACCTTTATACTAAGATTTGAAAACGTAAACATTCACCAAATTTTTGGCCATACCTCCTACATGTGTGTGTGGTATGTGTAGTGAGGCTTTTATATGTAGGGTGTGCATTGTGGCTCAGGGATATGTGGTAGATTTTCAAGTGTCTCCAGAAGCCTTTCAGCCACCAAACTGGTTTCACCATGCTCCTCATCCAGGTAAGGACAGGGCCACAACTTCCTTGTGACAATGTTCACTGTGATGACTTTCAGTGTGTCAGCTGTGGTTTACCGCACACTTTTTAACATAGAGTTTATTAAATGAGTGTGACACGTTCCACCTGACAGATATTTGCATGAGTCCTGAAAATAGTGAAATAGAAAACCTGAAACTCATGTGTGTGGTCAATATTGTGAACTCAGGCAGTGTAACATGCATGTAATCCCAGTGATGCTACCCTAGTAGGCCTCTGATGGCTCAGTGATAGTATTAGCTGGAAAAAACAGTCACATTCTGTAGAGGCATCAATAGGATGATTCCAGTTCTTATAGGCAACCTTATAGAAAGAGAAATTTATCTTAAAACGTATGCCTTCTGCTAACCTTATTGTCTTTGGGGAGGCAGGTGTACTTTTTATCTTGCATATTTCTTCATACTCTTGCAGTGAGCTAGTTGCTTGTGACAAGAACAGGCAGTTTTATAACAACCACCACCGCCAACTCCAAAATTACTTCAAGTGCCTAATAGGTGTCCAGTAAATTCTTACTATCCTCTGACATTTCCAAGATCTCTGAATGTGTGTCATTATTTTCTCCATGTGCTGCCGGGGTCAGCCAGGCAGAGCAATGGAGTGACTGAGCCGAGGAGCTAGGATGAGAAATAAGTAAAGACAGGACAGCGGGACTCGGAAGGCTCATCAGTCAATACCAAATGAGCGCCACGTTTATTTAACAGCCTTCTTTTATACATTTCTTAAGTACTGCCCATGAGCCAACTAGCTTCGTTCATGTGTACAGAAAAGAATAATGTTAGTGAAAGAACTGGTGGGCAGGGTGCACTGACAATATTCTTAATTTAATCTGGTACGAGGGTGTGTAAAGGTTCTTAGTTTAATCTGGTATGAGGATGTGTAAAGGTTCTTAGTTTAATCTGGTATGAGGGTGTGTAAAAGTTCTTAGTTTAATCTGGTATGAGGGTGTGTAAAGGTTCTTAGTTTAATCTGGTATGAGGTTGTGTAAAGGTTCTTAGTTTAATCTGGCAAAGACAGTAATTATCCTTGAGGAAGGTAGACAATGTTGGGCTCTGATCCAGAAATCAAGCCGACTTTTTCTCTCCTGCATGGGTAGCCATGGTGCTGTAGGAAACGGCTCCCAACAATGTGCCACATGATGACTGGGGAAACTGAAGCTCCAGGAGCACAGGAAACAAAGCCAACACTACCTGGCTGATGGAAAACAGAGCTGGTTCTGTTTTAACATTTCAAGGAGGCTGGTGTGGCAGAGTTTCTCAGTCTAGGAGGAGCTTAGAGGAGATCTGAGTGCTAGAGAAAGAACTGTTGCTTGTGAGTGCTGACCTCAGCCAGAAGCACTCTACAGAGACCCCCCCCCCCCACACACACACACAGAGTAATGTGTACACAGACCCCCAGCAGGACTCTGTCTCTGACTAGTATGCTCAGTGCACACCAAACGCTATAATCACTAGTAGATCACTAGCAGCCAGAACAGAAATTCACAGCACTCAGACAGACGATCAGGGTGGACATTCTCCTGTCTCTCTGAACCAACCCACCACCAGAGCTGCTTCCACTGTGTAGCTCCCAGTTTAGCTTGAAACCTCAAAGCACTAACCTTGGCTGTGGACTTCTGCAGCCCTTTCTTCTCTGATATCCTCTAGATCAGACTCCTGGGGGGCTCTCCCCACCTGCTGGCTCTCAATCACCTTGGGATATCTATGGCAATAGGATGTCTACCTGAGTTGTGTTGCAGCTCTGGCACTGACTGGGAGCAATGCTAGGGTTACCAGGGGCAGGAGCTGGCAGATATGCCTGCGATAATGAAATGATGAGTGCGTTTTGCTTGTGGGTGAGTGAGGCAGGTCACTACATCTTTGGAAGACTTTCCTGCAGAACTGAAGAAGCAACCTCCACGGAGGTCCAGCAGGTGGAATGGGAACTTTCAGGAAATTGGTAACAAGCTCAGAAGTAGCAAACATGAAGATCGAAAACTGATGGCCTCAGTCAGGAGCAGTGAGCTCCCTGTTCCTAGAGCATTAGAAGGAGCAGTAAGACTGGGAAGAGGGTGTGGAAGTGGATTTGAGCATAACTGGGTCAAAGATGTATAGGGCGTGCATCTGACCTTCGGGGTAGGAGTGAGGGAGCCTGACAGGAGAGGCTACATGAACATTTGGAGGGAGGTGGCAGCTGGCCACCATTATGTGAGAGGGCAAAGCGGGCAGCAGACATCATTTCCTCTGAGATCAAGTGGTCAAGGCTTCCATCTGGGCCCAGTGTTGGCCAGCTGTGTGACCTTACATAGGTTACTGTCTCATTTCTGTTCTGTCACCTGCTTTCTAGGCACCTGCCAACATGTATCTATGTATCCTATTGTCTCACTATGAGGTCGGCTACTGGGTAACTCAAGACAGATGCCTGCTCTGTTTGAATAATGCAGCCACATGACTTCTTTGCACATCTGTGGGTCTTGGGAGCTAATATCAAAATATCTCTGGATATGAGGAATTCTACCAGACCCTCTCCACTAAGGGCCCCTGGTGAAAGCTTTGTTCAGTCTTTGGTGACACCTACTGGTTCTGCGGATGTGGGAAGAAGAGGTCTAGAGACCAAGATGATGGGACGTTAGGAGCAGAAGCACAGACTGCTCACACTGTGGCTCTCATTACTCCACCACACCAGGCTGGGGTTGCTTCCTGCTGACTTTCTCTGATCCACAAGCCACTCTGCACTCAGAGGCTGGAAGAATCTGTGAAAATGCCCATTAGATATAAAACGCTGCCCTTGTAGTGCCCACTCTGGCTGCCCCCGCCCCGAGGATGATTGCTGCACCCATGTCTCCGTGAGAAGACCCCGTGGAGCCTGGCCCTGGAAGCCTCTTTCCCACACACTTCTGTCCCAGGCTTCAAAGGTCTGTGCTGGTTCTTCTCCTCTGTATTTCTTTTCTTGAAGGCACACACTCTTGCCATTAGGCCCTCAGACCACACGTTGCCTGCTCACTGGTTCCTTGGCTAGATCACTAGTGAATAGTGACTTTTCTATGTCCTATGCCACACCTCATATGACTTAGTTAACAAGAGTGATCACTAGGAACTGTGATTAGCCTGTGTCTGTATTCCTTTATCCAAATCTGCCTTTCCCTCACCAGTGTGAGTCTCATGAGAGGAGTGAGCTCTGTCTCTGCCCTGTGCTGACTCCTGGGGAGTGTGGGTCCCTGTCATACTGCCTGCACACAGCTTTAGTGAAGAACACCACAAGGCAAAAGTGGCTTCTCTGACTTACTTGAGAAAGTTGTCAGAGTTCAAATAGAGGCACTTGTGTCAAGCCCCAACAATAAATAATGTTGGGAAGTCAGGAAGGAGGAGATTTTGTGCATATGAGCCTGCTAATGACAGCTGATAGCAAAAGCAGTCAGAGTTGATAAAAAGAGCTGCCTGATAACATGAGTTGTCACAAGAAATACAACCATTCACAAAGGCCTCTGGGAACTTACATGGACAATACTTCATCGAGGCCATCTGCTCAGCCACTGCCTGTTCGTCCTTGGATGGACGCTGCTCTTGTTATTAGTCTGGTGTCCAGGATCACAGTTTCACAACAACTTATGTACCCTCCTTGTTTGGTCCTTAAATTTCTCTTTGCCCCAGGCCCTTGGAACTTTCCCCTTGTTTCTCTGGTATGCATATTCTACCTTTCAGCATTCCCTGCTTATTCCCAGAGAAACACTACTCTATTTTTTTAAGAGTTTCCCTCTGTTTGTTAGTTAGGTTGATTGTGGCAGGGCTCAGAAGTTCCCCAAGTGCATGATTTTTTTTGGCACCTCACCTATATCTTTCTGGTTGCAACAGATAAGAACAAAGCTGTGTGAGGTCACCTTGCTGGAGAGAAACTCCAGCTCCTCCATCCTTCCTCTTTTATACTCCTCCAGTCAAGGGCTGCTGCCAACTGGACATATCCACTCCGGAGCATAGAGCAAGGACTGTGTACAATAGTCTGTATGAATCTTAGCTACAGATAGAGTAAGCAATGGAGAAATGATTCTGTGAGGTCATTTTCCATGGCAATTTAAGGTCAAGACTCATCAACTCTTTGCCTAGCTTGTACTTATTCCTGGTGCCAGGTATTTAGCTCATGCTCAGTGAAAACTTGGGGCTGTGTTAATAATGAAGCTTGTGGGATAGGCAGAAGATCATGTAGGAGGCTGTCATGATTTAGATGTAGAACGGCCCCCAAGGTCTCACATGGAAGCTGTTGAATCCCAGATGTGCTACTCGAATCAGTGGATTTCTCCATTGATGAGTTCAGCAGTTGACTGTGTTGTTCAGAGATGGGGCTTGGTTAGAGTTTGGTCACTGGGACTATGATTGGGAGGAGCATATCCTTCTCTTCAGATCCTCCCCTCTTTCTTTGTTTCTTTCCTGCCATGTTGTGAGCAGTTTTCTTCTTACATGGCTTGGCACCATGCTGTTTCTGCATTGGAGCCAACTGACCATGGACTGAATGCACTAAAACCATGAGCCAGAATAACCCTGTCTACTATGCAAATATTGGATACCTTGTCCCCACAATGGAAAAGCTGACTGATACAAGGACTTGCAGTTTATCATTTTCATAACACTACTGTATGGAAAGAAACTTTTCCAATATTTGTGGGAAAATTACTTACAAATAAGAGGAAAACCTTGGACTTGAACCTGAGCCTGGCTGACTCTGAAGCTCCTTATAGATGGCACAAGCTGGGGCCCATCCTTGCTTCAGCTCTTGCCTGTCTCCACAAACAGGTATGCATACCTCTGCCCTAGGCATGGCACTATGAGGAGCTCCACTGGGTCAGACTATAAAGATAAGCTGCGGTAAAGATCAAGTAGGTTCAGGTTTCATCTCTCCCTGCCTCAGGATTGCCATTTGTCTTCCATCTTGCTGGACACTCACCCATGTAAGTGTCCACCATATAGGCGTAGGAATCAGGAACAGTGCCTGAAGCATCCCTGAAAGCTGGTGAGACTCTTGTTCCTGGTGCTGACAAAGACATCATGTGTCTGATGTCACCAAAGCAATGCTTTCATTTTACTGTCTACACTAGTTCTTCACTGTGCACATGTCTAGTCAAAAGAGCTCTGATGGGCTGAGAAAGCCTGGCCTGAAACAAAGAGATCTTTTCTGCCTGATGCTTCACAATAAGGGAAGAAGGCAGTCCTTTTCCTGCTTCCAAGATAGAGACCCTATGTCTGTGTTCTTAGAAGCCCTGCTCTTTACTGAGTGTTAGTTCTCAGCCTGCCTCCAGGAACCTGGCAGATAGAGCTAATGTTTACTCAAGGAATAAATGAAAGATTGGATAAATGAGCAAATGAATTCTGAGAGCAGCATTAGACTTTAAAGGTTGAAGGAATGGGAAGACAAGTTCAAGTTTGCTTCACCCAGGTCAGAGATGCTCACTAGTAGAAAAGGCTCTGTGTTACCCACTCTGTGTGACCTTGGGCCATGCCACAGCCTCATGGAGCCTCTGCTTTCCCATCAGCTCTGTAGCAGGGGCACTGTGGTGAAGCTCACCTCTTCTTCCTTCTTTAGGAACTGTTGTGATTAATATTACTTATGATCCTCTACCAATCACACAGCGCTTGGCTGCCCATGCACTGTAAGAGAGTTGGGCCATGTGTCTACCTTTCCTGCCCACAAAAAATGCCATCTGTCTCTGTGGTCAGCTGCATTGAGCAACAGTTGCAGAAAGGTGATAGATGGACAGTGACTGCTTCCTGTACGGCCCCCAGAGGGCTATGTTTGCATTTTCCCCTGCCTCTTCTGATCTTGCTGACCTCTTTCCTTGGTCCTGCCACCCCCAATCATAGGTTTCAAATGCATCTGGATTTTCAAAGATAGCTAGCTGTTGACTCTCTACTTGACAGAGTCTATTTACATCCCAGATCCTCCTCCTACTTAAACTTGGAGTATTGGTCTCCTCATTTGATGAGTGAAAAAGGAAATCTACCCCTAGCATAGGGGAAGGTCCTCACTCCAGAACCCAGTGGAAGTCTCTTGGTGTTCCTGTTCTTGTTCCTGTTGTCTCACTCTGAGAGGAATAGCCAAGCAGTGGAAACACTGAAGAGCAGGGGCTACGTATGTATGGCTGTTGGCTTGCAGATACACTGACCAATGCAGTCTGAATATAGACTGTCTCTGGAGATGCTCTGTACAGTGCGGTGCAGCTCTTTGAGTCTCCTTCACACATATCTCCCCCCACATTGCAATGGAGGAAAATGAGCCCTGTTTAGTACAATGGCTTGCCCCAGGTCACAGCTCAGAGTGGATGCTGTAGAATAGCTGTGGTCACAGCTACCTTAGATTTTTCCACACAGAGGCAGCTGTGAACAACACACACACAGCATCTGCTTGATTGCTTCCACTAAGGGGTATCTCGCTCCTGTGGAGGCACATTTATCATCCTGAAGACTCTAAGAGGTTTTTAGTCACACAAGATTTGAGGGAGATTGAAATGTGTGTAGAGAAAAATATGTCCCTGGGAAGAGATACTTCCTTGAGGTCAGGCTCACTGAAAGCAGTAACTTCCTTATTAATCTTCCATGTTCTAAGGAGAAAGCCAATCCACATACTAATTACATACCATCCTGACTCCTGCTAACTTTGCTTCTGCCTCAGTTAAAGGAAAGCTTTCCCTGATGGGTCCTTCTCTGCTTCCAGCTAAGTTTATGGGTATTGACTGACCACAGTGTTCTACCTAGTCACTGCAGTCCTAGGAAATAAGGCCTTTCTTTTCACTGGACCCTTACTAATTGAGTTTAAAAATCCAGGAGGAAGCCTGGAGCCCAGATCCATTCACTTGCTTTTGAAGTGAAATTCTGAAGAAAGAAAAGGGCAAGAGAACTCCCAGGAATGGATGACTCGATCTCAGCAGTGGGGTGGATTAATTTCTTCATATCACAGAAGCCAATGGACAGTAGGAGCTGACACTCACTCGTATGAAGGCTCATGGCCTGCTGGTACTCTCGGTCCTCTTCGTGTCATGGTAAGTAAGCTGCTGCACCTTATCTACAGATCTAACATCCACATGTAGGGTCTAGACACGGAGGTAGGTACCCTGCATCACCAACCTGTTTCTGCCATCAAAAAGTGAGCTTTCCCAGTACAACTCTAGCTAACCTCTGCTTAGTCAACCATGTGGCCAAACACACAAAAAACAGGGAGACTATGCAAGAAAATAATGGAATTACATTGTTGGAGCAGAGCCAGACCCACCACGACTCCTAGTGTAAGGATGGGTACACTAATTTGCAGAGCCAAAGCAGGGTTCTTACAGCAATGAAGGACTGTGATTACTTTGTTGCTTATAAACTCATGCTAATGGGAGTGAAAGGACTATGTAAAGATCTCCATGTAGAAGGACTTGTTTTGTATTCTCATTAAAGTTGTCCTTTCATAGGCTTTGTTTGCATTTTTTCCTTTTACCGACAAAGCCGTGTGGAGGAGTTGAAGGTAGGGCAGAAGGATAGGAAAAAAATAAGAATCAAGATACTTCACGTACAGGTACAAATTCTCTATGATGAAAATGACCATAATGTACTCCTAAAATGTACCAATAAACTCAATGAAAGAAAAATAAAAGCCCTTTGATTTGGGAAACTTTTCCTAGCTCACCCCACCTGTAGGACTTAAGTTTTCTTCTGCTGGGCACTTATTCTTAAACTCAGCCACAATGTCTTGGCTCAGGCATGGAGATGCTCCATTTCATCCAGCCAAATCCTATTTCAGGCCAATAATGTACCAGGCCTGACCTGCACCCGGAGACCGAGGCCAATGAGACCAATCTTATCCTTGAGGAACTTCCTGTCCAGTGGGAGAGGCAGTCTCTAGCTTGCCAATCTGACACTTTAATAAGAGCTGGGAAACTCCAGGCATATAAAAGGCCTCCTGCTTGGGGCAAGGTGTGAAGAGCATGAGGCCCTGCACTGACCTCTGCATGCAAGGAGGAGGAAGCTCACACAGAGCTAAGGTGTCACAACAGCTGAAGCACTGTACATCTCTGACATCTCTGAAGGGATAGCATCTGTGTATCCCCAACAGGGAAAGCAGAGGCTTGTGTATTATCTATCTCTGCACCTTGGCTGAGAATATTCTTGCACCACATGTCCCTGCATCCTTGGCACGATGGCTTCCAGACACCTGGAACTCGATGTTTTTTGTGTGTTTGGGTAAATTAAATAATGAATACAGAAATTAAGAGATCAGTATGCAAGTTTTGGCAGTCTATTTCTGCTCTCAAAGTTTTGGTTCAAAATATATAGGAAAAGCACATATAATTATAGAGTAAGAGAGAATTTGGAGGCTGTATTAGAATTATCAAAAAAAGAACAAATTACACACACACATACACACACACAATTATATACATTGAATATAGCAAATGTCTTACAAGGAGTTGTCTCAGTGATCACAGAGTTTGAGAAGCCCTGCAAGCCACCACATGTGCCTTGGAGACCAGGGATGCAGGTGTTACAGGATCATGGTTGTGGGCAGGAGACTGAAGTTCAAGCTCATGCAGTCTGGATGTAGGATGAATTTTCCTTTTATTCTGCTTTTTTCTTCTATTGAGGCCTGCAATAATGGGATGGTTTCCACCTGGTTAGTAATATTTAACTAGGCTTGGGGCATCGTATGGGCTTGTCAAGTCGACATACAATATTAACCATTCCAAGTACTAATCCTGTCTTCCTGTCAAAGAGCAGAAAAGCCACCCAACTGTGGCCCAGAAGTACACATCAAAACTGTTACAAGGAATATTCCAAAAGGCATCTCCTTTGACTTACTCACATGAAATTTTTCTGTCCAGCTACCTGAACTGGAGGCCAGATTACCTAGAGCATCAGAAATAAACCTACAGTTTGATTCAGGGCTGAAGTGCTACTCAGTGTCTAGAAGCAGCAGAGATTTGCCATGTTCCTCACATTCCTCAAATATGGAGGAACTCATCCCACTCAGGCTTGGAGAAGGTGCTGATGATGATTTCATGCATGAAACTGTGCCTCAGTGGGCCATTGCAGAATGAGGCCTCTAAGATTTCTTTGTGTCAGGTAAGAGAACCTTCAGCTGAAATGGCTTTTAGCTGACACATAGCCCCAAATCATTTTTTTTTTTGTCCAGCTGCCTAAGTTAATTTCCTGGACTATCATAATCAATAGGGAAAGAAAATCACTGGTATGCTATGTGCACAGCTTGAACATTTTTCTAGCTGCTTGAATTCTGAGGCCAGGACAAGTAGCTCATTGTCATTTCCAAAATGTCTCAGTTCACCAGAGTCTCCACGGTGAAGTCCCATAGTTGAGTGGTTCAAACAGTGCACATGTGCAACCTGACAGCTTTGCACTCTGAAAGTGTGAGGTCAGGAAGTTGGCAGGGTCATGAACCACTGAGGCTGTAAGGAAGGCCCACTCCAGGCCTCTCACTTACCTTCTGGGAGTTCCTTGGGTCATGGCAGGGGAAGTTCAGTGTGCTCCTGCTGTTCACCCTGGGGGAGTTCCCCACATCCAAAGTTTTCCAAGAACATCAGTCCTGCTGGCTTACAGCCCCACACCCTTCCTGTATAACTTCACCCAAATTTTGTTACATACCATAACAGCTCCATTTCCAAATCAGGCCACCCTTGGAAGTGCTGGGGACTTCAATAGATGAATTTGAGAGGGACAGTCCAATCCATAAGACAAATTAGTCTGTTTCTTGTGTCTTTCAAACTCGGTCATACCTTTTAGGATGACTTGGAAGACGACATCTCCAGAAATGGAAATGACATGACCTACTTACTCAAGTGTATTTACAAAGGGTCCCAAAAAGATCTACAATGAGATAAAAACATCCTAAAATCAATAAGGCTAAAAGGCTTTTGCAAGCACAGACTTACCCAGACAGCTGTGAGTCCTGCATTGCTTCTGGTACAACACTCCATCCAAGACGTAAAGGTGTTTTTAACATTTTTTTATTTTTGGAGATAATCATTTCCTGGTTACTAAAGTCAAGACTTAATCAGAGACAAAGACAAGTCCTTATCCCCTAAGACTTGAACTCAGGACTTTTGAGTTCCAGAGCTAGCTCTGGGTCTCATTCTTTTATGCTACCTAGAAAGGCTGTGAATTTCTTACATTCTCTTAAGGAGGAAAATCATGAGGAAGTAAGAGTCTGTTGTAATAAATTCAAAGCATGCAGTTATTGTTTTGACTTATTTCACTGGTCTTTGTCTAACTTAGAAACTTTTATGCCACGTAGAACATGAATTTTGGTTGATTGAAATGATATTTGTGGGCCTACATCTATAACATTTGTTATCAGCTCTGAAATAAGGGCATAATTTACTATTAAAATCTTTTACCTAATGAAAAGTTGCAATCGATTTGGATCAATTTAGCTTGCAGTCCTTTTCCTGGTGAAGACAGTGGCCATAAACAAATCTTATCTGCGCTGAGAGTAATGGCAATGCTCACATTGCCCCAGGCAGAAAGTTGTCTCAGCTCATTCAAAGATTCTAATAATGGTTCTAATTACACTAGTGATTTATAATGATGGTGCTCTCTACCCATTCTTTCAGACTTGTTCCCAGAGCTCCTCCTTAATGGTATGGAAGGTAATTTCATGCTCCGACTTTGGCTTCTACCCCCAGTCTTATCAGCAACTCTCAAATGAATTTGAATTCTTTGCCCTTGCCTTTTCCTGACACATCTCCTTCCACCCTCAAAGTGGTTTCCACAGAAGAAACCACAGAGACCATCTCTTCCAGGGTGGTGCCCTGTCTTTCCCTGCTGGCCTTCCCCCTCTGGGCCCGTCATGTTCTCTTTATGAATCTTATGCAGCAGGAGTAGTGGGTGGCATGATCATTGGATATGTATGGTTATGGACTGAACTATCACCTTCCTGGAAAAGTAAATTGAGTCTTAACCTCAACATCTCAGAATGTGGCCTGGTTAAGAAACAATGTAGTTGTAGGTGTCATCAAATTAAGATGAGGTCATCAGGTTAAAGTGAGGTCATCAAGTTAAGATGAGGTCATCAAGGTGGAACTGAATCAGTAAGACCGAGGGCTTTGTGTAAAGAGTGATTAGGACACAGAAACAGGTGAAAAACCAGGCACACAGAGGAGAGAGACCCACCTCATTGGGATCAAGGACACCAGAAGCTAGCATAGAGGACAAGTAGCCACCCTTCTTTGGCATCTTGAGAGAATGCATGAATGTCTGGGTTTCAGGCTCTTGCTTGTGCATTTCTGCTTCTCCAAGCACCACTCATGAGTTCTTAGGAGGGAATGGAGCCTGAATGGACTGGTGTGCAGTAGGAGAGGAACTCAGCAGGTGGTGTGCATGTTTCAGAGGGAGGTTCTGTGAAAGGCAAAGCCTAATACCCTATGGAAGCTCCCACATCTCATCTCATATGGGTGTCAGGTTTCTTCTGACTTCTATGTGGCATTTGAGTTAGGTATTATGTCATTATTCCCAGAAACACTCCTAAGTCCTCTGCTGATCGTTTCTTCCTGAAGTGTTTTTGTTGTTGTTATTGCTTGTTGTTTTGAGACAGGGTCTCATTTTGTAGTTCAGGCTGGCCTGAACTTACTATGTAGCCCAGCTAGCCTGGAACTCACAGCAATCCTGCCTCTGCCTTTCAAGTCCTGGGATTACAGGTGTGAGCCACCTTGCCTGGCACTGTGGTATGTGGTACTGATTTCTGGTGGGTATTAGTCACCACCCCCAACATTGTTGTATTTGGTTACTGGGGATCCAACCAGGGACCTTGCACTTCCAAGGCAGGTGCTAGAACCACTGAGCTAAATCCCCACCCCAACTGGTATTGTTATCTATCCCACTTTAGGGCACTCCCAGGTGCCTTTATGTTCCCCTCTGACATATGAGACACATTCTGCAGCCTGCGGGCTGGACGCTGTTTACCCACTGACCCAGCACAGGCTGGCCTATGGCTCTGATGGCCTCAACATGTGGAAGCGCTGTTGGGGGATACACTGAGCTACAGGGCTCTTGTCCTTATGTATCTCTTGTACTCTAAGGTGGTTGGGATGCTTCTTCAGGTACAGTGTTCAGGAGCATCCAGATACTCACAGTTTATAGTTCCTCTACAAAGACCATGTCCCACCCAGGCTCAGACCTGCACTTTCTCATGAGGCCTGGGCATCATCATGGAGGACGGTCCAGGTCAGTCTGTTGGCTCCTCTGCATTTCTGTTGTGCTCACAATGCACTACTGGGCCTGATCCCTGGCTGGTCTGCTCTCTGGCCACAGGTGACCAAGGTGCTGCAAACCTCTGAACCCTACACCTTGCTGTGTATTGGTTATTACCTGACCAGAGCTGGCAGGTACTCTCCAGTGTAGCAGTTGCTCCTGCCATGGCCACACACATTCACAGACATTTCTATGAGAGTCTTTCTGTGGCTGGGTGAAATACCACTTGCTTACCACCCTGGCATACATAGACATCGCAGTACTTGGGCTGGGAGCAAGAGGTCCGCACTCTATCTTGGTGTGGTCTAACCCAACCCCAAACTCCCTCTTATCTGTCTCCTGGAACCACTGTTGGAACAGCTGGCTGGATCGGCTTCTCTAGAAGTAGAGCCTGATACAGAGATTTATGGAGGAAGAGCCCGTTAGGAAAAAACAACAGGTCAGCAGAACCAGAGAGAAATGAAACTGAGCAATGATCTAAAGTGGGCGATGTATCGATCACAAGGGGAGGGCTGGTCTTCTGTCTCAGAATATAACGCCTGTTCCCCCTGCTCTCACATAGCTGGGACAAACCTGACTCACTTCTTTCTATGAATGGTTTATTCCACTTAGCAAAACAATGTGTAGTTCCAGACGTGTTTGTAAATGAGAGGGTTTTATTCTCCTTTATAGCTGAATAGTATTTCACTACGTATATGTACTGTGCACATTTGCTCTGCCCACTTGTCAGCGGATGAGTGTTTAGGTTAATTTCCTATCTTGGTTATTGTGAACAGTGTAGTGACTAACATGAGAATGGAGTTGTTTTTCTGATGTATCAATGGTATTTCTTTCGGTTATATACGTAGTAGTGGGATTGCTGGGTCACTGGATAATTCTATTGTTAATTTTTTGAGGAAACTGTACTCTATTTCCCCTAATGTATAATCTAATTTACATTCTCATCAAACATGCACATGTGTTCCCTTTAGATGTACAGCCTCTCTAGTTCTTGTCTTCTTTCTTCTTTCTGATTAAATCTATTCTTACTGGAAGGAGGTGACATATCATTGTAGTTCTGATGAATTCCCATGATTATCAATTTGTTGAGCTTTTTTCATATATATTGAATGGCCAGTTACCTATCTTTAGGGAAATGTCTATTCAAGTCAATTGCCCATTTTTCATTGAGTTTGTGTGTACGGGTGTGTTTTTTTAACCTTTGCTTTTAAGTTTTTAGTTCCTTTCATTTTCTAGATATTAAACCTTAGTTATAAGTAGAGGTTACAAATATTTTTCCAATTCTGTTATTTATCTTTTCACTCTGATTGTTGCCTTTGGTGTTAAAAGGTTTTTAATTTCATATGATCTCTTTATCTGTTTTTGCCTGGTTTTCTGACTTTTGGTGTCTTATCTAAAACATCCTGCCTATTCCAACATTCTAATGCCTTTCCCTGATGTTTTCTTCTAGAACATTCACAGTTTCAGGTTTTGCACTTCAGATTTTAATGAATTTTTAGGCTGTTTTTGTCACTTTTGAGATATAATGTCCTAGGTTCTCTCTTCTGCAGATGGATGTCCACTTTTCCCAGTACCAGGTTTTAAGCCTGTGCTTTCTTCAATGCACATTCTTAGAATCTTTGATGAAAATTAGTTGGCTGTACATGTGTTTACTATCAGGGTGTGGGTTCCCTCAGTCTTGAAGTCTGTTTTTACCCTAATATCACACTATTTTGATTTTTATAGCTCTGTAGTTCATTTGGAAGACAAGTAGTGTAGTGCCTACTGCTTGGTTCTTTTTCCTCCAAGATGGCTTTGACATGCAGTGTTGTGTTTTGTTTTGGGTTCTATATATGTTTTAAGATTTTTTTCTAGTTCTAAAAAAATGGCATTAGTATTTTCATAGCACTGACTCTGTAGATAACTTTGGATAACATGGATAAGACATGCCAATTTTAAATTCAAATACTACAGTGTTTAGCTTATATACAGAAGTATAAGAAATACAGTTTGTATTTTGTATAACTATGTAAGTTTTGCTCTGATGAAAGCAATGAAAACACTGCATAAAACTAACTCAATTATTTTAGTATTGCCACTTGAAGATGCTCTTTTCTTTTGCTTTTCCAATGGGGGAGGAAAGTTGGAAGGGGAATAGTGAGTGGTTTTCTTCTCCCTTTTCTTCTACATCTGGAATTCAGCATATGGAGCTGGCTAACAAGGGCAGTACCTTAGCAAGAAAGGGTACAACGGGGTTCTGGGATTCTTCTTGACTTAATAAATGCCACTGTCTTCTTCTGACATCCCCAGCAATACTAGTCCCAGGAGAACATGTGACTTCTTGGGTTGCCAGCACCCTACTAATTGGGGCCCATTTTCTTGGACAGACATCTAATCTCCTGCAATCCCCCACATGGTGGGTCCATCAGAAAGCCCCATGTTAGTGGAGAAAGAGGAGCAGTGGATCCCAGTGTCTGAGCAGCAGCCTTGAAATCACTTTCTTGGCAGACTGCAGTACAGAGCACAACTTCTAGCATTTTTCTCAAGCATTTTGCATTTCTCTGCTCCAGCAGATAAGTGCTGACTCTCTGTCCCAGGACTGTATGTTCTAATAGTTTCAGTTACTGATGAGAAATGACTCCATGTTTCTACTTTAGGGTACCACCCTCCACTGTAGAGCTACAAGCTACCAACTCTACCTGTTACTCAATTAAAATTCAATTGACATTCAGAGTCTTCTTTGCTTGGTCCAGCCCCAACTTGGATGGATATTTTTTCCTTTTGGGCTCTAATGACAGTGGATGGTGCTCAAGGAAGTGCACATGGGTCTCCTTCCAAGAGCAGGTGGGTATCCACTGGCCTTGTGATGTGTTTCCCAGGAGCTAACCAGCCACCATGCCCAGTTCTGCATAAGAGAGTCCTTTTTTTAGCCAGTTAACCGGTGCATCTTCCTCGAGCCTCTTCAGACATCTTGGAGCTAGAAAGAATCTAGTGGAGAGTGGTAGGCAATATGTGCATAGTCTGAAACCTAGAAATGTAGCAGCAAACTCACACACTCTTTTACTCACTCATGCTCACACTTATTCCCACATCACCCTTTCAGTCATTCACCCAACCTTTCTTCATTCACTCATTCCTGAATTCGGCAAACAGCTTTGAAGTACAATGTTTTCTGGACACAAAGATGAAGCATATACCTGAGCAGGTGCTCTTCTTGCACATCTGTAAGTTGGATGAGGAAACAGACAAAGATGCAAATAAGCATTTTGATAATCCCGATTTGGGGTTACCAAGAGATTAGTGTACAAACTGGACTTTGAGGGCTGACTGAGAGATTAGCACATAGCAGACAAGGTTGGGAAAGGCACACAAAGCAGGGAGAATGCAATAAACAAAAGTAGGACTTAGGGCTCTTGGATTTAATACAGAGAACTGCCAGTAGAGATGACAAGACCAGTTCTAGGCTGAGAATCATGGGCATCAAAATGCTAAGAGCCCTGGTTAGTTACAAGAGAGCTTTGAATGAGTGAGGATTTCCAAGAAACAACTTTCATGGCACATCTGAAAGAAGCAAGGCTGGGGAGAGGACTGGGTTCAAAACGGTGCTGACTGTGTGTTGGTGCCAGGCATTGCAGGGGCATCATGTTGGCAGCAGCCGAGATGGAGAAAAAGCAGACACAAAGGAGGCTGGGAAGTCAACCTTCACTTCTCAGTGCAATTCTCCCTAGGGATCTTGTTTTAGCTCCGTGACGGCAGCTGTGATAAACTTCATATTCCAAGATCTCAATGTGGAATATGAAAAATGTGACCTCATAGAAATTAAGAGTAGAAGCAGCAGAGGCTGAGGGAGACACAGGTTTGGGGGAATGAGAAAACCACCAATGTACTGAATTACAGGTGGTGAGGACTAAAGTTCTTGAATGTTACAACGCAGTAGGGTGAACATAAATCACAATGATGTACTGCATATCTACCGGTAAGATGATGTACAACAAAATAAAATTGATGTTATACATTAAAAAGATAAAAATTAAAATTCATGCAGATAAATTTAAATTTTTTTCTTCACTTAGAATGATATTAAATAGCATATAAGTAAAGCCCCAGGGCAAGGGACCTCAGGAGAGAAAAATAATATCTGTAAGCTTTCATGTTGACTGATATTTTTAAAATTTCTTGGAGCAAAAGGTTCATATTTTCCACTGGTGGTGGAAGTTGTGTCACTGGTCTTGGGACATACAGTAGCCCAGAGGAGGAGTTTCTGCCAAGTCACATTTCTGTGACTTTCACTCATCGAGCTTATTGTACCCTTTGCCCACAATGATCCTTATTTCATGTGCAAACAAATGTCAATATGGTGTGAGGCTTCCAGTGTGGTCCAGACAACCGGGTCCCTCTCTACCCCCACGTATCGTGAAATCCAGCTTATAATCCTCTTTGCTGTTTGTCTCTCCTATGTCCCTGCCAGTGACCCGGTGATCCACCTCTACTCTAGGATGGACTAATGGATCTTTTCTCACTTCCTGTCCTGAGCTGTCCAAATCATACCTCATTCAAAGAATATCACTTTCAAAGTGCCACTCTGCTCATGCTTCTTTGCCCCTGCTATGCTTAAAATCTTTCCAGTTCTCCTCATTACTTGCAGGGGGAAGGACCTGAACTCCACTGGTATATCAGTTTGGACTGATCTGCTTCAGGTGCTGTCCACGCTGCTCCCAGCCATTGCCTCTAACTCCTGGCGTCTCTAGACAGCTGCAGTTCCCAGAAGCAGCAGGCTCAGGACAATGAGTTCAGCTAGATGGTCTTCCCCTTGGTCTGATCAGCTTTCACCCACCCTCCCCACTCAGATCAGGGCTTGCTCCCTTGAGCCAATCCCTCCTCACTTCACAGCAGCCTGAGGAAAGCGGCACTGCACGGGAGTTCTTGCAGCATCTTGTCCATTCTCGACTCCCACCCCCGACCACATGCCACATCCTGAGATAACATATTGTGGCTTTTATTTCTCCTGTTGAGCTTGTGAACAAAAGATATTTGTGTATGTTAATTATTAGAATCTAAACAAATGGTAGAAAAGCTCTAATGAATATTGGTCATATTCCTTTCTTCCCTAACAGCTATGTTTCTCTAGCTGTCCTTTTCACAGAGAATGACTCAAACAAACAAAAGCAAAATGTGCTAGCAATTCTAAGGATGAAGGAGTGCATTGGACACACTTCTGTAGGCCATCTAGAAAAGATGACAAGAGAAAAGAACGCCAGCTCCCTGAGTACCTGAGCACCTCATCACAACCCTGGGACACCCAGAGTAGCCAATGTTGCCCATTGGGGGCACTGGAATAGATGCATTTCCAGGGCAGAGAAGAGAGCACACAGTAGATTGTGGGCACACAGTAGCTACAGCTGGTCGAACAGAGATTAAGAATCACCCATCGTCTCTCTGGGTGACTTTGAGTCTTGAGTGAGATGCCTTTCCATTGTTTCTGCATTAAACAATTGCTTCTTTATCTCACAGCACCTTGCATTATAGTGCATTTACCTCTGGACCATTTTTCATTTTCCTTCCCAGTCCTTATTTATTTCTGGCAATTCATCTTTTCTCTCGGTGCCCTTTGCTGCCACCAACTTAATTGCTTGTTGCTCAAAGTTTTTCATGTTGAAGTTTACTTTTTTATTCTCTACTCAGGAATTATTGACTTTTTTCTCATTATAATAAAGTACACTGGAAATATAGCTTTTCTTCTCTTATGTGTTCTTCCCTTCCCCATGAAGATGCCGAGGGGGAGCCGGGAAAGGCAAGCATTTCTCCTGGCACTCAGTGGGCTGCAGCAATGCTCCAGCTGTCCTCTCTCTGCCGCAAGGTAGGCCTGTGTGAACTCACACCCAGATCCAGAGGGATGTATGTCTAGCCCCTGCTTTGCTTGGTCTTTGATGACTCCAGAGTTATTAGCTTGATATAATAAATTTCATCTGGAAATGGAATATTCTGGAAATGAATCTATTCTTGAGAAAGCTTCTTAGTCATCTGCAGAGACTCTTATCTCTGGGCTCCGTGGTGCTCCAGCCTTCTCCCTGTCTCCAACCTTCTTTCCTACATTACTCCTTGGCCTCTACTAACAGGTTCTAACTCACTGCAAAGTCTTCTGTCATGGCCACCTGAATCCCTCACTTGCTGGATCACTGACCCTAATCCTGCTGAGTCATACTTCACTGTTTACTCCTATTTGAAATCGTAAATGTCTTTCATACTTTGTTTTTCATTCTTTCCACCAATTAATTTCTATATGTTTCATCAAAGCAGGGATTTTTGTCTTGCTGCCTTCGCCTCCCTGGTAGGCACCAGAAACATTTGGTGAATAGAAAGTGAAGGAATAATAGCTCAGGACAGAAGATAATATTAGCAAATACTTCCTGGTAGGAACATGCCAGAGACATTGAAAATAGTATAAGAATAATTTTTAAACATTATGACCTATTGGCTCAGGTATTCTGTTAAGGTGTTTTGTCTGGTTGAAGTCTCAATAGTTAGGTCAGCTTTGTATCAGTGCTATTTCTATTTTACAGATGAGGAAACTGAGGCCCAGAAAAATCCAAGAACTTGCCTGAATTAACACAGCTGGGAAGGTGAAGGGTTGGAGGATCCCTGCCCAACTCTAGGGCTCACTCCCTTCCACTTGCTGTGAACTCCAGAGGCCCCTGCCTTCCGTCTCACTGAGTGGACCCCGACTTGTGAGCCTGGGAGCAACAACAACCAAAATTACCGTTGAGCTTCATGCAGCTCTCTATTGGAAGTGATGCGCTGCTTCTCTGCAGAAGTAACATCACAAAGGTTGCTCTCCAGTACAAGCAAAGACTCAAGGTGCAAGTTGGATGAGTCCCGGACTTGCTGAGATCACTTGTCCCACCTTGTCCCACCCTGCCCTCGAGAGGGGTGGCCTAATTTGCAGGTTGGTAGAGTAAGAGCTCTTGTTTATGCAGGGAAAGGACAGGCAGGAGGTAACAGTGCGTTTCCACGGTAATGATGGTAATAGTAAAGGCAGCGCAGCAGTGACCTGTTGTCCAGTGTCACAGAGCTGGCCGGGTTTATTTCTTCCGTTCTTACCACAGCCCCGCGGAGTGGGCCGCTGCTATCTGTGCCGACAGCCTCGATGTTACATAACCAGGCCGTGCCGTCCGCGTAGGAGAGCGCGCTCAGCTTCAGGCCCTGCCAACCTCTCCAAAGCCTCGGATGCTCCAGTTACTCCTCTCTCCCAGAGCACATTATGTCCTCTATTAACATTTTTTAAAATTACCTTTCATTTTATGCAGAACTGTGAGCCCAGTTCTTTCTCGTGTTCTTCTGTTTAATATAAAATAATGACCCTATACTCTGCCAAACAATAAGAGAAAAATTCAGATGAATTTTTTAAAAAGCATATAAGAAGCGTGGCTGCAGGAAGGAAAACTACAGGCTGTTGTTTTGCTGGAACAGCCAACTCTCAGGCGAAGACCTCACCAGCACACAGTGGGCCACGGCAGCGAGGCGTGGGCTGTGCAGTTCCCGCTCCACTGCTCTCCAGGTTGTCTTAGACCTCCGTTCTGCACTTCCGCCCTGTCGCATTCTAGAGGAGACACAGAAGCTGCATATCTACTTACTGTGTCTTTTCCTTTGCAAGATTTAACAAATCAAAAAGGGGAAACAAAGCTGATGTATATAGCAGGTGAGGGATTTAGGGTGGGTAAGGGAATGGGAAAAAATGAGAATCAAGTCACGTCACATATACTGGTACAAATTGTCAATGTGGAGTGTGATCATGATAGGTATACGAAATGTACCCTTTTCACAATAAAAAAAAAGGTTTAACAAATAGGCTAAGTTGTATAATCATGAAACCACAAATCCAGACAGAAAGGTCCACCATATGTAAAATACTGACTTTTCCTAGTGCAGCTGATTCATTCCCAGCTGGAACCCTGAATAATCTCAGGTCTATCTTCTGCCACATGATTTTTCCTTTGCAAGAGTTGTATGGTACTGGAATCATTAGATAGGTCCCCTGGGAAGTTTGATGTCTTAGTCATACTTTGGGCGATGCGTTTGGGATCCATCCACTCTGGAGTGTAGTGGAGGCTCTTTTCTTTTTATTGCTGAGTACATTTCAATCATTAGGTGAGTGTAGCATAGTTAGATTTTCTGTTTATTGAAGGGGTTATGTGTTATTTCAACTTATTGGTGATTGGTAATATAAACATTTAGATACTTAGCTCATCAGAATAGGACCCAGTAATAGTATTTCTGGGTTTTATAAGTAAGTGTGTGTTTCACCTTATAAGACTCTGATCAGCTGTTTTTTCAGTGGGGTCTATCGATTTCCCTATACGAAGGTTTCAAATAGTCCACATCTTAAAGCAGAAACATCTTGTGAAGTATTAATTTGCATTTCCTTGATGACCTCGATGCAACTATCCATTGGAAGTGATGTGTTTCGCTGCGAAAATAACATTGCAAAGGTTTCTTTCCAGTATGAGCAAACCAGAAGGGAGTCTATGGGAAGAAAGACTCAGGGTGCAAGCTGGATGAGTCCCCAGCCTTGCTGAGGTCACCAGTCCCAACCTGTCCTACCCTGTCTCACCCTGCCTCAGAGAGGGATGGCCTGGTTTGGAGGATGGGAGAGTAAGAGCTCTACCATAGTTTGTGCAACAGTCAGGCAAGTAATAAGAATCTTTTCCTGTATGTATTTGCCATATATAAATTTCACTTCGTTGTGAGGTACTATCCATTTTATATTGCTACACCACATTTTCCACTATTTAAATTTTTGGTTTTGTGTTCAGAGATACTTGCCAATTGTTTTCTTGAAATGTCAGATTTTTGAAGTAAGGCTGTGTTAGTCTTATTATTATATTATTTGGGAAGCATTTCCTCCTCTTATTTTTAGAAAAGATTATGTAGAAAAGATGCTGCAGAACTTAAGTGTTTGGTAGACTCAGCCAGTGAGATCATCATAGCTCAGTGTTTTCTTCTTTAGAATTTTGCTAATTCAATTCCTCTGATAAATATAAGACTATTAAATGATTTATTCCCCTCTGAATGAGCTTTATAATTTGTATCTTACAAGAAGTTGGCCCCACTTCACCTAAATTATCAAATTTGTGAACACAAAAGTTTTCATAGTGTTTCTTTATTGTCCTTGTAATTGCTCTTTTTGTGTGGCCATAGATCAGTAGCAATGTCCTCTCTTTCATTCCTGATATCTGTAATTTGCCTTTCTTTTGATTTTTCTGGTTGTTAGTTTATCCGTTTATGAGCTTTTTAGTGAGTCTACTTTTGATTTTCTCTGTTGCTTTTCTGTTTCTGTGTTGTTGTATCTGCCTCTTAAAACATTTTTCTCCACTTGTTTGATCTTTAATTTGTTATCCCTTTCCTAAAGAATAAATTTAGATAACTGATTTTTAGATCTTTCTTTTTTCCTCTTATGCATTTAATGTCATAAAATTTCTCTTATGTATTTATTTTACAATATCAAATAAGCTTTAATTGCATTTTTGTTTTAATTTAATTCAAAAATTTTAAAATTTCCCTTAAGACTTCCTTGGCTTACATCACTACTTTCACTTGATTTCCTTTGGTTTGAAAATTATGTGCAAAGGTATTTTTCATTTGTTTATTTATTTTCGGTTTTAATCCTTTTTGGGAGTTTGATTTCTACTCTTCTGGGACCTGTAGTTGTGTATCTGTCACCTAATTTGGAATATCTTCAGTCATTGTTTCTCCAAATACGTCTTGTCCCTCTTCTAGTTTACCCCTACAGCGCACCATTTTCTGTTGTCCTCTGCTTGTTGGTTGTATAGTGTTTCCTTTGTTATCTTTGAATTACTTTTTCTCTTTGCATTTTGAGTTGAGTAATTTCACTCAACTTCCGCTTTACTGGATCTCTGCTCAACTGTGCTGATGCGACTAATTAGCCTGCCTGAAACATTCCTTATGTCTGGTATATTTTGAGTTCTGGAACTTTCTCTTTCTTTTTTCATAGAGTTTTTGTGTTTCTTTTGACATTAGCCACCTTATCTTGCATGTGTTTACATTGTACCTATCGTTTCCATTATAATACTTAGACTATTAACCACAAAGATTTTATAGTTTTTGCTTGGTGATTGCAGCATAGGTCATATTGCGTTTAGTTTGATGACTGCTTGGCTCCCTTCACCGACTTATTTCTGCCTCACTGCTTTTGTTAGAGTCCAGCATAGTCTAGGACAGAGGATGGTGGGGCCAAAGGGCTGGGTGATGACTCATGTTATTCCAGCCTGGCTCTGGCCTTGCCCTGTGGCTGCTGGTACCTGTACTCACCTGGGGTTTCATGCCCCAGCCAGTTGTCTTCCTTCTCCTTTTGGCTTTGGGGACCTTGAATGCTGCTCTCCAGGCTTTGTATAGTTTTCCGTCGGGTACAGGGGAGCTGTGCCTCAGGGGTGTGTTGTTCATACACATTT
This sequence comes from Petromus typicus, assembly GCA_004026965.1. Classification (NCBI taxonomy): domain Eukaryota; kingdom Metazoa; phylum Chordata; class Mammalia; order Rodentia; family Petromuridae; genus Petromus; species Petromus typicus. The sequence continues at coordinate 24,210 of PVIR01015187.1, forward strand.
TGTCCTTCCTTCAGAGATGAGTGTTTTCCTTTGGTCCTCATCCTTCCCACCCTCCAGTGCTTTCTACTGCTATCTTTGGGGCTCTTTCTCCCAACAATGAAGGCTTTCTTTTCCTCAAAAGACATAGGGGGGCTGGGTGGGATTTTGTCAGTGCTTTGAAGTGATGAATGAAGCCTTTGGTTTCATAAGAAGATGGATCTGGGCAGATTTCACAGTTTCTGTTCTTCCCGCCCCTGATGAGAATCATGATACTTCCAGTTACTCCTTATGACAGCCTTTTGAGGTTCCCAGATGGGAAAGAAGTAAAAAGTGTAATGGTGCCAGCCATAGCTGAAGACTCCATGACCTTCACACTCCTAGTAATCCATTCAAAATGCTGACATACTGGTTCTGGTTTTTATAGCATCCTACTCTGGGTTAGAAAATGCTGGGTCCTATGTCTCCTGGAGGGACCCATTTGGTCTGATTTCTGAAAGACAGTTTGCCCTGTGACCTTAGCTCTCTGATGGATCTAAGAAAAGAAATCTAATTTTCAATTTATCTAGGTTTTTCTTATTGTAAGAATGGGAAAAAAGCACTTCCTGGCCCCTTTACATATCTTGGCTGAAACCACAAGTCCTTGGCTGAGGTTTTATTTGTATTCATCCCACACATACTTTACAGAGCATCTTGATTCTATAGCCTGAGGTCTTTGATCACTTCTCATAACTCTGCATCATTACTTATTCTGTCATTGCAGGTCCTCCTGGAAAGAAATACTCAGAACACAGCATTTCAGAGATTTATAGGAAGAAACATCTAGGGAATATAAGGGGGAGGTGGAAAGTTAGACAAAGAGGGCCTCAAGACAGTAGGCAGGTCCGAAGAAGCTCAGGCCAGAGCATAATTTTGTGAAAGTCCTGGTTAAATGGGTGTGATGTCTCTGGACATAGTTTGTGCAACAGAATATTTCTGCCAACAGTAGGGATCCAGAGGTAGGACCCCCTGCTTTCTACTTAGTCACTGACCAGGGAGGATAGGGTAGCTCCAGTTGCTGTGGATGCAGAGGGCGACATTCAAAGCTCTGGCATAGCATGTCCACACAGTTTTGTGCATGCACACACACATGACATGCACATCTCTTCCTATGTACTGTGTTCAGTCTTTGGTTAACTGTGCCTTTAATTTTAGTTTTTGCATTTTTAATTGCCAAATTTCAAGCTCATTATTTTATTTCATTTCCCTTGTCTGGTGAAATTCTCTACCTTGTCATATGTTTTCCTAGACACAATAATTATAGCTCTTTTCAAAGCCCTTGTCTGAGGGTACCAGTGATTAAGCCTCTGAGTCTCTTCCTGTTATCTTTGTTTTTCCTTCTGACGCTATTTCTTGACATACCTGCTGATATTTTAAAACAAATGTCTGAAACTGCGTATGTACCATGTAGAGGCTGAGATTGTTGCCCTCAGGAGGGGAGCTGGATGAAGCTATCCCACAGCAACTGGGGACTGAGGTTTTTCTGCAGAGCCTGTAAAGCTGTGTTGGTCTAAAATCATGGGTTAGATCTGATAACCTGGTGGTTTTACTAGAATCTATTGTCCTTTATTGGTTTTAAGCTTCAAATTGTATCTTTGCAGCACCTTGGGATTATGGTTAGCACTATTCTGGATTTTTTTTTTCAGTATTTTTCTTTCCTTAAACTTCTAAGGTGGTGCACTGTTTACTTTAAATCAATGCACCAATGATTTTCAGAGAAACAACCTGAATATTGAACCCATTTTTCTCTGTGTCTAGCTCTACACTAAAATCTTGGATTTTAAGTCCTGGCTGCCTTGAAGGCTCCAAACTCCACTTGTTCTTCTGTCTCTCTTGCCCTATGTGATTTCTGTTTTGCTGGCTTCTCTGCCATCCTTCAGTGGCCCTCTGCCAGTTTCTTTCTGTGGAATTCTCATACCTTTCCTCCGAAGCATGAGTCAGCAAAATCCTTGAAGGAAGTTGGAGATAGAAACTGGCTTAGTCTTTTGCACTTCCTTTCTCTCAAGAATCTTGCTCCTCACATCCAGAATGCTATGGTGGTCACCTGAGGCTTGGAGATAAACCTTTTAGAACTGTGATGAGCCCTAGAAAGTCAGGTAGGTCACTTGGAAGCTCCAGAAATGGAGCTACAAAAGAAAGATTGTAATAGAGAACAAAGCAGCAACGTGACAGAAGGAGAGAAACCCTGGGAATAATGAATGGCTTCAGAAGACTTTGTTTCCCTATGACAAACACAAAGAGTAGGAAAGAAAATGGGAAAAGTGTCCATGGGGCTTTGCGAATGTTGCACGATTTGAGCTGCTCATTACTGCTGTAAAGGAAGATGATACAAGGGCCTGGGCTGAGGCTGGGATTCTTGAGAAGTCTTTGTGCAGAGAGTGTTGACAGTGATGTGCCCAGTGGGTTTATGCTGGGAGAGCCCGAAGGATTGTGGATGATTGTTGGGAGCTGAGCAGAGCTATAGAGTCAGCAGTGAATATGTAGGGAGCGGCAAACAGGACCACATAGGAAGTGAGGAGTGGGAGAGGCCTCAGTTAGTTCTTGAGCTTAAGGTCTCATTTTTGTGCCTGCTCATCCTACTATCCTTGAGGCTCAGGGATCTCAGAATGGATGCAACTCCTCCCAAGAGGGAAAGGACTGTCCAGGTCAGACCTACACAACTGTGTCAAAGGAAGAGGCTCACTCAGAATGCTGTTTCTTATTGATACCACTAAAATGGTGAATTGCTGTTTGTTCTTTTGGAACAATGGTTAGGGTCAGAAAGCCGCTGCCAAGAAAATGTGCCAGTCTCTCAACAGAACCAGTGCTCTGCCTCACAGGCAGCAAGAGGACCAGGGAGCATGCACCTCCATGAATGTGCCATTGTCCAGGACACACAGGCTCAGAAAGGAAATTTCAGAATCCCCATCCCTTGCCTCCTGCCATCGCCGGGTGGGTGTCTGCTTTGCTAACAAGGTGCTCACATTTGCTCGTTACGTAGGACGGGATAAAAGAGCCAAAACCTCTTTACTAAAGACCAGGGAGAAGCAGCCTTGTCATCCAAACAGACCCCAGTTGACATCCATACCATGGCCTCCTTACAGGCAGACCTGTCAGAGATGGCACAAATACACGGAAGCTGTGAATAAATCCATGGATGTTGAATTACTAATTCAGGAAAATGATCCGAGATATGCACATAAATATTTACATGCACAAATGTTTGCTGCAGTTTAATTTGTGAGTGCAACTGGAAATAATTAAAATGCCCTCTAATGGGAGAATCGATAAAATAAATTTTCATAGAGCCAAATAATGAACTAGCATGCAATAATTTAAAATAATATTTGGTAACATAATTAATGATATGCAAAGTACAGGCAATGCATTCATCTTAAAAAGAAGATTGAAAAAGAAAAGGAGAGGCTGGTAAACAATTCTCTGATGCTTTTAACCTTACCTCATGGTTGTTGGGGAGTTAGCTCAGTGGCACTGCGCCTACCTTGGAAGTACAAGGGCCTGAGTTCAGTTCCCCATACTGCAGGGGGAAACAAAAAAGAAAGCAAAATGAAAACCTTAGCCCATAGTGATGGTTAGCATTTTTTTGAGTTTTCTGTTTATTCCACAACAAATCTATTAGGTTTATACATAAATATGTATTTTTATGCCTTACATATCATAAGGGATATACAGATGTAGGACAGGCACAAGACAGCAGTGGCCTATCAAACACCTTTAATAGTCAAGCAAACCTGGCTGGAATCAAGACTCTAGATCTTAGATTTGAACAAAATACTTTACCTTTGTTTGAGTTTTTTGTTCAAAATGGACACTAATGAGAACCACCTTACATGTTCTCTGAGCTCAGTGGTAGAGTACCCAGCGTGTCCTTAGTACTTCAATATTGGAATTGTTATTACAGCAAAGACAACAGCACCTCATCTCTCTCTGCAGGGGTAGCTTGTGGTTCAGAGAGAAGAATGCTGACTGGATGGACCAGAAGGTCCTTAGCCTCTTGGCCGTTGGGTGGCAGACCGGTGAGGTCTCTGGGGAGCATTGTGTGCTGGCTGCCATGGAAATCTTCCCTCAAACCCCTGCTATACCCTCGGCAGGTTTTTCCTGTGCATGTGGACCCCAGTAAGGGCATGAAGATCATCTTACATGCTTTCATACAGACAAGGAGATTTCTGCTTGGAGAGCTCTTTCTCCCTCCATTCTGGGGACCAACTCCATCATGCCCTCAAGTCACGCTTTGTTGTCACATTCAAAAGACAGAAGCTCAAACAGGGAGCCCCCCTGTGGAAGCCCCTAAAGGTGAGGCAAACCCTCAAAGAGAACAGCTCTGCCTTTGCCAGCCAGGGCTCGCTGACACTTTCTTGAAGTTGGATACTTTTTAAAAAGCAATGTTTAAATTCCGGCTCTGCTTAGCCATCTTAGCTGATGATTTGGGGTGAGTCACTTCCTGTCTCTGGACCTCAGCCAGCTCTCAGATTTCCCCACCAGGGAGGGCTTGGATGCCTCATCTTGCCCAACTCCTCCATTTTCAGATGGACAAATGATCATTTCGTCACCAGCTCTGCCACTCCATGGCCTCATTGACCAGCCCGGCCACCCTCGCACCTGGGAGGGAGGAGGCAGCCATGACTCATGGTGGAGACTTAGGATGAGCAACTCTGCTGGGCCCCCTCTCTCTCTCTCTCTCTGGGGGAGCTGCTGTGTGCTGAGGGAATTCACCAGGATGCAGTCATGTCCCACGGAATAGCTTTTTTGACTCGAGTTTTCTGTTACTGATCTTTATTTTGCTAATTATAGCTATGGCTGTCCTGAGTTGGGTCCTGACTCTGTGTAAGCAAATGCTGGATTTCTAATTCTTATCCCAGTGCTTCACAGGCATTAATGTTATCCCCATTTTAAGGATCAGGATATTGTTGATTAGCGATGAGATTTAAGATTGGGAGAGTTTATTAACTCCCCTTCTTTATTTCCAAATGAAAAATGAGGTTGAGAGAAGGTGAGCGGCAAGTCCAAGTTAATACTTCAAGAGAGCAGCTACAAGAATTTGATCTCCTACCTTTTCCAGAGGGGCCTCTCTGGGGTATCTCTGACATAGCACATCACTGCCTCTGGGCTGTCTCTGCCCCTCATTTGGATTTTGCCCTCTCTCCTGTTCACCAGTTTGGAAACATCCTTCCACAGGGGCCATCTCCATTACAGATGGGATCTCACCCCTGAAGAGCTATCTGCAGTCTGAGCAGGGGAATGACCAGGAGGAAGTCACAGACCTCAGGGACCTCAAGTAGGGCAGGCCGCTCTTCTGAGTGCTGTACAGCTGTAGGTCTTGGCTTGTTTGTCTTCCTTGATCACCTTCCTTTCCCTCATCACCTGTCATTGGGAATCACTAGCCACTCTTGTGCCTGAGTGGTGAGACCTCATGTCCTAGTAGATTGTAGGTGTGTTCAGAGTAACAGCACACAAGCAAGTGGACGTTCTGATTTCCACACATAGAAACTGAGGATTCACAGTAACCAGAGAAGCACAAGGCAGCTTCATCCTGGGGAGCAGGGGAGGGTCCCCAGTCAGCGCAGGTGGAGCTGAGTCACTCGGTTTGAGAGGGAGGTGGAGGGTGGGTTCCACTGGACTATAAAATATATGAGTAGGACAATATGTGGGCTGGTTTTGTTGCTTTTTAAAGCTGAGCTCTTTCCACCGAGTTCTGTTTCAGTGAATCTCCAGACCCTCTGCTTCAGAGAACAGAGCGGGGCTTGGAGGAGCCTGATGGGAAGAGGCCTCTTACTGGACGGCGCGCGCCCTCTCGTGGTCATAGACTGAACTTCAGCTCCGGGCCCCTCAGAAGCTGTTGCAGGGGTGGGGGTGGGGTGCCCCCGGCTTCCCGTCCACCTCTGGATTGTCCAGCTTCCTCTGAACACCTGAGCTCTGGGAGGGAAGGCGGTGAGGGGACTCTCCTTTCAGTTTCAGGCGGGGTCTCCCGGGATGGGTCTCGGGTTTGGTAATCTGTGATTGTTCTCCTAGGCACTTGGAATCCGAGGGCAGATAATTGCACCATAACTATTTTCTCGTGATTTCCATTTAAAAATCACCGAGCTTGCCTTTGATAGGTTCCTTTCTCTGCCAGGTGAATTTTCTAGAGTCCAAAAAGAGGGAAGCTTTTATTTATTTATTTTTGTAGCTAGTCAAGTGCAGAAGGCTGTAGCTCACAGATCTCTAAAATCCATATTTTAGTCCCAGGGAGCACATAAACTCAATCGAGAGAGCGACCTAAGCAGAAAATAATCGTTTTTAGGATTGCCGTACGGCGTTTAATCTTCCTTAAGTTTTATTTTATTTTTAGTCGATGCGTAGTAATTGTAATCTTTATGCAGTATAGTGTAATGTTTTGATACATATATCCAATGTGTCGTGATCAAAGGAGAGTAATTATTTGATCTGATATTTATTACTTCTTTGTAGTGAGATCATTTGAAAGTCTTCTCTTTCTGTTATTTCGCATTTCTCTAACCCAGTCAGGCGGTGCCCCCTGTAATATTTTGTCCTTCTTTCAGATTCTGAGGACTCTATGAACCACCCTGTCCACAGGGAATCTCAAGGGAAACCCTGGGGTTAACAGGAATTTACAGACCACTTCACTTCAGAAACTGGTTAGGACATGAAATTGGATACATCACAACCTCTGACTCAGTATTACACCCCACAAATTATTCTAAGCAAACAATTTAGATGAACATTTAAAAATTAAATTTAAATCTATGAAAAAACTATTATTATTAATAGAACTTCATAAAGAACACAAAAAGTTGGAAATAATGATAAACAGAATTATGTGAGCCAGATGGACTATTATGCAGCCACTTAAAATTAGAATTAGGAAGATACAAAAAAATGGAGACATAGATGCAATTATAATACAAACACATGAGCAGAATACCAAGTTGCACATGTTTATACCTTTAAAAAATATGTACTAACAGAAGGCACTGACACATTCAGTTAATGTGATTTGAGATATGCATGTCTTGTGCTAACATTAAAATAAAGAAGCTCAGCACGGAGAGATAATCCCAGCACACTGGGAGGCTGAGGCAGAAGAACAACAAATTTGACCCCTGGCTGGATGACTTAGCAATTTAGATAAATAAATAAATGGAAAGCATTGGAGATTAAGCTCAGTGTGGAGTCCCTGAATTCAATTGCTAGAACTTTCTCCCGCAAAGAGGGAGAAAGGAAGCTAGAGCAGGAGTGAGAGGGAGAGAAAAAAGGGAGAGGGACAGAGAGAGGAAGAGATTAATTTTATACAAATTAAATGGTATGTAAACATTTTAAGCTTAGTCTAACTTACAAATACAGCTTTTCTCAATTGTACCAGGGTGAGGGTGAAACATGACGTGGCTGCTAAAACGGTGAGAGAACTCCCTGATGTTAGAAGGTCTGCACTCACCTTGCAGAGCTGGGGACATGTGTTGGAGACACTGCCAGAGAAGCTCCAGTGTCTCTGGAGCCAGAGTATCTCATGGCTTTGGAGCCCAAACACTTGCACCTTGGCCAAGTTATGCCAACCTTTGATAAAGTTAGAATAATAAGATCTGTTCTGTAGGCTTCTGATGACAACTACATTAATCAAAACTTAATGCTTCAATAGCATGAACAGCTGGCACTTTTCTTCTTCCTCTTCCCTTCCTCTTCTCCTCCTTCTCCTCCCTCTCCTCCTTCTCCTTCTTCCTCTTCTTCTTCTTCTTCTTCTCCTCCTCCTTCTCCTTCTTCTGCATCTTCCTCATCCTCATTGTGTTCATCAACAACCTGACTATAGTTAGCTGAGGTGAGAGATGAGAGAAGAGCCCTTTGGTCAGCACTAGGAAAGTTACAGGCACAAGCAAGCAGTTCTTCCCAAGCATCTTGATGCCCTTGGAGTAAAGAATAGCCAGTGATGGTGCAGGGCACAGCTGTGGAAGGGTGTAAGGTCCTGTGCAGGGTTTGGGTTTTGTCTTACAAGGACCTCTTTGATGTAACAAGCACTATGTCTCCTAAAGACAAGCTCATACTGATGATCATAACCTCAGGGACTTAGTTGGCGGCTGGCATTACCAAGAAATCATTTCTTCAGCATCCTCACCACAATGGATATGGCAGTAAATAAAACTGCATATGGATTTTATGCTCCCTTTTCATGCTTGTAACACTGAAAAAGTTCAGCAAGCAAATAAAAGAAATTCAGCTGAATTTTATTGAGTTAGTTGACTCAGTAGCAGACAGCCTTTTAGATTGCACAGCCATGAGTCCATTGTCTTTTATGGTTTGCTTCATTTTTCACCATGGCCATAAACCTGGCAGAGTCAGGGCATGATGGAGAAGTCTAGGAGCTCAAAGAGTGGCTGGGTGGCTCTGTGATGCAGAGAATGCTACCTTCATTTGGTTTTTTCAAATGTCCAACACGGAATATCATCCACATGGTATGAGAGGGAGATCAGAGATGTGTGTGCAGCTCACCATGCAGGTAAGCAAATGAGAAGCCAAGGAGATAGCAGGGGCAAGGAGGCCCAGGCCCCAAATAAGAGGTTGTACAACCCAATCAGGTATTAATCAGTGAAGCTGTATGAGTGTTCCCCATCCCAACCACAGAGAAGTAGTGTTCTTGGCACATTTGTCTTAAATCCAAGTCTTGTGAAGTCACTAAAACTTCCTTTTCTGATTGTCAAGTATTGTTTGGAGTCTTCAAGTCATCAGCAGCAGAATAACATCTTTCCTTCTCCTCAACCGTGACTCAGGTGACCTTTCAGAAGTTGAGTGACTCCAGAAAGCCCATTGGCATCAACAGAGATGACAATGTCCTTAAAGGAACGGAGTCCACCTGGCTTAACTGTGCCAAAAATCCACTATGCCCAACAGGCAGAAGAAGCCTGTGTCTCCCCCAGTGCCAGATGCCTTTGCTAATATTTTTCATTCTAAGTAGTTGTAATGGGAAGACAAAAGGCACATGTATCATTGCTTGAACAGGTATTTACTGAGGCTTTCTTGTGTCTAACTTTTGTCAGATTCTGAATACAACAAGGAAGATAAGTTTTATTAATTAGTTACCATGACAGACTCAACACTTTTCCCCTGACCTAGCACTGGTTGCTTCCTGGAAAGAAAAAAGTGATGAATTCGGAGCTATAAAGGAATTAATGTAGTGGTGTGTGTGGCCTGATATCTTTCTGAGTTACTGGGGCTACTTCATAGTGTCCAGATAAGGGCCCCTAGTGTCCTTGAAAAAGCAGATGCAAACATAGGAGGCTTCTTGGAAGAGACAGCATTTGAGCTCTATAGAATTTGGCTCAGGATTTCTCAGTCTTAACACTACTGATATTTTGAGCTGGATAATCCTTTGCTGACGGCTGTTCTATGGATAGTAGGATTCTTTCCTCTACTGCCTTCTTGTTTACTTTGCAGTGGTAGGCATTGAACCCATAGCCTGACACACACTAAGCAAATGCTCCACCACTGAGCTACACCTCCAATTGTAAAGCCCAAAGTATTTTTAGACATTACTGGTGTCCCTGAGAGTGAACCCGATATCACCTATCTCCTTGGTCCATGTTGAAATGCACCAATTTAGTTCAGTTCAAGTAGAGAGAAGTTGCTGGAAAACTGGAAGCCTAGTTTTGTTTGCAGCTGGCAAGAAATTATTAAGTTTTGGCAGAAGGACTATGTTTCAGAGAGACTGTCTCATGCTATATGGTCCAGACACTGACTTAATTCCCACCAAGGCAGCCCTCCTGCTACACAGCATAGCATTAACTAGGCTTCCACACACACCACTACATTAATTCCTTTACAGCTCCCATGGCCCACCCAGGGAGGTGGCAGTCACAATGCCACCATCTCCTCTCATAGTGAAAATAATTCATGAAGAAAGAGACTTGGAACTAAAACTGATCTTCCTGTATTTTTAAATGTGAGGTGCATTTGAGATTTGGGGAGTCATAGCGACTTTAGAACTAGCAGTGAACAGAGGATTTGCTGGTCCAGTTTTTGTGTATACGTGGTTGAGAGTGAAGAGAAATAGGGAAGGATTTGGTAGGTAAATATTGCTCACAAGGATCCCTTGTCACTGCAGTGATGTGTGTGAGTTCTGCTTAGTAGGAGGGCATGTGTAATTACCTGGGGTAACAGTGCTGATGAATGCACAGTGTGGGGTGGACACTTAACGCATATTCTGTTCCATTCATTCTTCCTGAATACACACAAGGGAGACATTAGCAATGGCTAGACAAAGACTTGTGGGCCATAAATAATTGGTCAGCTAACACTTGGTGATTTTATTTGCAATAGGATAGTGATTTCTTGCTTGAAACAAGACACCATGGAGAGGAGAAAATTATGATTTCTTTCACTGAGCTACTACTATGTATCATTCTAGCTGCTCAACAGCATGAGTGTCTACCTGGACAGTTCCCAAAAACTCTGGAAAAGTTTCACTCTGCCAGAGGCCAAGCCACACATCTAACAGCTGATAGGTGTGGAGCTCAGGCTAAGACCAACTATAGATCTCACTCTTAATTATAGTACTGAGCAGTGCTGGCTCTTTCTCTTTCCTCTGAGGAACATTTTCAAGGTCCAGAAAAGTTATTTACCTTTGAAGTTTCTTTTGAGATAAAGCTATATTTCTTAAATATAGCATCAGAATAACCCAGAGGACTGGGAAAGAAGAGCCCTACTGCCAGGATTTCCATCCAGATGATGTTGGTGCTGCTGGCCCTGGATTTTAAGCTTATTTAGTATATATCATTGCAATTTGCACCTGAATATATGGATGATGAGTGTGTGTAGATAAATATTCTTTAGAGGTTTACATACAGTTTACCCCGATCTCAGTTGCTCATGGCTGACTTAATCAGCACCCCCATCTCCTATTCTTAGCCTGTGCATTAATGTGCATTATTCATGGTTATCGAGTTGGATAACTGTGGTTGAGTGCCTTCTATTTTTACGATAATTAAAGGGTTTAGAGGAAAATAAGTTTAGCCGCTTATGTGCCCTCAAATAGCCTTGAAGTGAGGGGCAAAATACTGAGAGAACAGATAGGTGCCAGGCCCCGTCCATGGTGCTGAATGACGCTTTCGAGAAATTTTGAGTTCCTGGGATCATGCAGCCCCAGAAGAGCTAAATAGTGAAGTCTTCACTTTCCCTTCTAGCTCTGTCCAACACTCCATAGCTTTTAAAGTCTACCAGGCCAAGAAGAAAATAGCTAGAAGGGATTGAGTCCAGGCTCCAGAAGGTATGGGCTTAGCTCTTCAGTTTCAAAACTATGGTAGACAGTAAAAAGTTCAGGGGAGATTGATGACCAAGAGACCACACAGCTGGGGCCAGCACAGAATCCTTGACCATCAGCTTCACTGTGAAGATATCCTGCTTTTGTTGTGTGATTCTGAGTGCTAAACACCAAGGGAAGAAAACCTTCAGCCTGTGCATGATGAGCATGTGAGATTTTGCCAGGCTTAACTGTGGATCTTGTGGGGCTAGGATACAGCCATTGATATGCTTCTGAGTCCTGCTCTAGGATATGACAGTCATAATTGTCCTTACCTCTGAAAGGGTTAATGTGAGAATCAAATAACTTAGTAAAAAAGACTGCATATTTGAGGATATTTAAAAAAATTAGCTCTATTGTCACCACAATGTACTCTTGAGATTTGTCTATATTCAAGGACATCCTCCACACTCTCTGGGTCAATGTTTCTATGATACATATCTCTTAGTGAGTCAACCTAAAAGATCTCTTTTTAATGCTCACAGCCTCTTGAGATAGAGTCCATGATCTCTCCAATTTTAATGTGCATTCCAGCCACATTTGTGTCTTGTTAAAATACTTTCACTATTCAAGGGATGGTCCATGGACCAGCAGCTTTGGCATTGCCTGCGAACTTGTTAGAAATGTAAAATATCAGCCCTGTCTCAGACCTGTTGTATTGAATTGCTCACAGGTAATTTGTATGCACATTAAAGATAGAGAATGCTATTAGGTGATATGGTCCAATAGAAATGTTTAATCATTCTTTGGTTCATCCGTCATCTAATCCTCTTTCCACAGTGATAATTTACTTTGTATCTAATATGGAGAAATTCTGCACCTTAGCACTCATTGCCAGGAAGATATTGTTTGTACAAAATCATGAATGTAATTCTTGCAACAAATCCATGAAGTATACATTTCATTCTATTAATTAATGAGTGGAATCAGTTATCTTGTGGCCTATGCAAGAGCAGAAATTCTCTTAATAGGGGAAAGAATTAAACCTGGATCTTCTTGACATAGAAGTGTACTTTACTACCTTGTTACAGAACAGTTATGAAGAGGAAGACTTTAGTGTCTGTACACATACACTCAGGTGGCCTGCTTTGAATGTTCCAACAGAAGAAACAAGTTCTTGCATAACATGATTACATAGTAATAGTACAGTGATCCAATTGTGAACATTCAGTTATGGCAGCTGACTTTTAACTGAGAGAGAACAAACCATCTCCTGGGCCCTTTCTTTAAGTCTTGCCCAAGGGCAGGTACAGATATTCCTTGGAGCCCCAGGTGCTGACAGGTGGGGCTGGCAATAACATTCTTTCTGGATACAGACCCTCTGTGGGGAGTGCATGCATGTGCACACAGATGTCAATTATATGTGTTTCACAGAGACAAATTTCTCCCTAGACTGTGAGCTTCTTAAAGATGGGCACAGCAGAGCCAAAAACAGTGCCTGGCAGATGGTACATGTGCTATCTATTTTTGTTAGCAATGAATAAACAATTTAAGGGGTGGGATTGGTAACAGGTCTTGTTTTTGCCCTATATATGAAAAAGCTGATAATCAGCTTATTGAGTATTAACTTCTCCCAGGTTATCAATCTCCATGCAGAAAATGAGATCAGTTCTCTCTCCTCCCACAGGTGCTTATCTGATTATGGCTCATAGACAAGACTGACTATTCCTCAGATTAGGCAGATGCAGGGGTGTTTCTGGTCTGAAGATGGCATGGGATGTGAAGGTGATTTCTATGGTGATGGAGGCCAAGCAAAGATGAAGGGACAAGGCAAGATTTGGTAGGAAAGGAAGCCATGTATTTGATTACCAAAGTTTTCATTTACAGGCACCTCCCTGGTGCCAATTTCTAATTTTTTCTTGACTGAGCTGAAGAAATATCTGAGCCTCTAAGGTATCCAGATATGTTGAAGAGTCTGAAGTGTTTGTACTTATTTGGGGAAGATATTCCAGAGAAGGAATCCCAGGAATGAATTAGTGACAGACAAGAAAACACACCTTGTTCCAGGGTGTCCTGCCTTTTGCACCTCACATTGCATTGTCAAGGAAGTCTCAGTTTGGATAGAGCATCGACATTCATAATGGACAGAATCCAGAAATGTAGAAACGTGTGCCAACTGCATTTCATTCAGTAGTTCAGGGATATTTGGTGTGGCAGTCCCAAGACACCACCTACCACACCCTTCCCATTTGCCAGCTCTTAAGAAAACAAGAAAAGGGCTGGACCTTAGAGTAAAAGAATAAGCAAAGCAACTTTCTAGAGTAGGGAAACAAGTAATTTCTTTTTTCTTTTTCTCTTAGTAGCACCATGTTTTCTCTCTCTTTTTAAAAAATTATCTTTATTGGTACAGTATGAATACACATCATAATCACATTCAACATTAAGAGTTTGTACCAGAATACGACATGACTTGATTCTCATTTTTTACCTTTTCCCCCGCCCTGCCCCCCCATACCCTATATACACAATCTTTGTTTTCTTTTTTCTTTATTACCACATTCATTTTCCCCTCTTTATTTACACTTACACTCTTACATTTTAAATATTTTATACTTCACAATATCAGCTATACATACTACAACTCATTTACAACTTCATTTTCTCATACCAGAGAAAAGATACGATATTTACACATCTGTGACCTGTTTATTTCACTCATGAGGACACAAAGGAATTAAAAAGGTCATTTCACAGCAACATATGTGCACCCATGTTTATAGCAGCTCAGTTTGTGATTGCTAAGTCTTTGAAACAACCCAAATGTCCATCAACTGGAGACTGGATAAAGAAGATGTGGTTCTTTTATAGAATGGAGTATTACTCTGCCATTAAAAATGGTAAGATTGAGTCATTCATATTCAAATGGATGTACCCTGAGGAAGTCCTCATAAGCAAAACAAGTAACTTCTTAAGAGTGAACCTCACTCATGGGATGCCATATAAGCAATAGGATATAACGCCATCTAGAATTTGAATGGTTCATTTTACTCAGTGTAGCTAGTGGTGCTGTCCTGTGGTCAGGTTCTCTGAGCTGTGTATCTGGCAAACATCTAAAGAAGTCAGAAGCTCTTTACAGATTGCTGGGTTTAAAAGTCTGAATTCTCCAAGTCCAGCTTTCCTTCCTCAGCTTGTTATCCTACAAACCACAGCTTTTCCCTATAAGCACACTGCTATTTGTACTGACTAGGTACAACAGGCTGAATACTAAATCATGACAGATAACTCTTTGTGTCTTATCCTAGAGAACATGGTAGTTTCTATTCAGACCTAGTTTAACTAGAAAGATTCTGAAATGCAATAGAAGTGTGTACTTGTAAAAATCACAGCTTACATTAGAT
>PVIR01015188.1:7059-38594 GCA_004026965.1 Petromus typicus
GGTTACAGCCAGGCTGACCTCGCCTGCCTCGCTTGTGTAGGACAGCGATGGACAAGCCTGCCACATACCCTGGGGCCCTGGGCCTGGCCACACAGAGGCTTGCGGGACGCAGGAGAAACCCAGGTACTCAAGATCATTCCGGCCTCCATGCTGCCTCTGCCTGGCCGTCAGGGTTTTCTTATTCTGAGAGCCAGGCTTGGAACAGAGGCCACTCCCCTGCCATCCGTGGTGGTTCCCACCTGCATTTGGCCACCCAAGCCTCTGGCCACAGCAGCTCTGCCCCGGGGATGGAACAGGGATTGAGGGCACCAGCCCTGAGCCTGACCCTGAGTTCAGCTCCACAGTGCCTCCCTCAACACAGTCTCAGAAGGAGATGCTTGTCTGCAGAGCCCAGTGTGGAGGGGGCTCCCTGCTCCCTGGTCCACCAAGGTGGGGCTCAGGCTCCATGGCAAGGTCCCTGCTCTGTGCTGGCCCTTCCTGATGTGTCTGCACCTGTCCCTGCTGCTCACTGGGTAGCCATGGCTTGTCCCACGGCTCCCCCCCACCATCTATTCACAGGGTACTCATAACCTCTGGGCTTGGGCTCCAGGAAGCCCTGGCTCTTAGGGGAAGAGGTGGATTGAGGTCTCATACAACCGCGTGTGCACTCAGCCTGTCACCAGTGATGGCGCAAGGTGCTGCCAGGAGCAGACATCGTTCCTGGGCCAGCGAGGCCTGTTGGGGCCCAGGCCCTCCTCAGGGGAAGAGACCATTTCCCCGGCACCTCATGCTGTAAAGACCTTTAGCTTGCAGGAGGGTGGCAGGCACTAGTGAGGCCCGTGGGCCTGGTTCCTCCATGGAACCTCTGCTCATTCATCAAAACCAGGATTAATTACACGGGGACTTTACCATCCACACACCGTGGCTGGGGGTCCACAGGCCCTTCCTGCCCCCAGGCCCACACTACTTACTCACCACCGGCCCTCTAACAAAGCGGGCCTCTAACGAAGAATAGGAGAATACAAGCAATGGCGCTGCATTTGCCCTCTGATTTCCTGTAAAATTCCTCTGCAATTTTACCTGGTTTGCTTCTGTGGGGAGGGACTCAGATGCCTTCTCCCCAGCTCTGTACTCATTTTCTTAGTAACTGTGACATCTGCAGGGACTTGTGAATATTTGTGACATTTTGTACTCTGGTCCTGCCCTTGGGTTGTCTGATCTGGCCTCCTCTGGAGTGTGTTCTGGGCAGTGACACTGTAGAGATTTGCACCCAGCCAGGGTTGGGGCAGCTGCGGCCTGAGCTGTCCTGGGTGTTTGCTGTGATTGGCTGCCTGGGCCCCATCCCAGCTCGGCACCCAAGGGCCCATGCGGCTTTCTAGAGATGCTGGGGGCCGCACCAGAGCTGGGCTGCACTGCAAACACGTCACCACACAGGCTGGCAGGGAGGTTTGGAACGAGTGTCATGGTGCTGGTCCCAGGCTGCGTGAATCTGTGTCTTCTCTCTGCTGTCAGCGTGTGGCTGTGTCTGAGATCTCCCCTCCATTTCTGTTTTCTCTTCCCTTTTCATCCTTCTTCCTCTCGTCCCCACCCATCCTTTTCCTTGGTAGTGGATTGAACCTGAGGCCTATTCACTGAGACAGAATTACGCTAAGGGCCTCAGACTTGCCATCCTCCTGCCATCCTTACATGTGAGGTAAGTTTCCAGTGTTTCCCCATCAGCCCAGCAAGACCTCTGGCCAAGCCCCACCGTGCAAGGCACAGGAGCTTGAAGGCAGGCAGGGCTCACCATGCCACAGCTTCCCAGAGTCCAAGGTTACAGGGGCATTACCCCCATGATGCCTCCTTTGCAGGGACTGAGTGGGCAGGGCCTGACCTTAGTTACCTCTCCACTGACACCATCTCCAATGCAACCCTTGATCCTGGGGTCAGGACGCCCTGTGTGCTCAGCTGACTTGCTCAGCCAGTGGCAGCCTCTCCCTGTGACCACTGCCTGGATGATACCTAGATGAGCAGCCCACTATTCTGGCTCCTGTCCTTGCCGTGTGGTGGCTTTGGACTCTTCCAGCCTGGCCTGCAGGGACACTCAGCCAACCCAGGCTCCTCCCCTTTCCCCTGGCCACGGGCCCCCTGAGCTTCAGCGGTGGCCAGGTCTGCTGGCAGCCAGGATCCCTGGTGGGCCGCCTGGCTAGCCTGGTTACAGCGTCTGCTGTGGACAGAGGCCCAGTAAGGCAGTTTGGCACACTGGCTTCCGGTGGGTGGGCGTGGCCTGAGGTTCACCCACTGTCATGGCTGAGGCCTCCAGTGACGAGTGTGCAATGTCTCTGGGTGCCTGGGCGGCCAAGTACATCACAGTGACCTTGGCTCTCAGTCAGGTGGGGATGTTTGCTGAGGAAATCATTAAACAGGGAGATGTGGGCCTCTCGAAGCCCCAGCCGGTCGGACTCCATGGGGCTGGCTTGTCCCTCAGGCCTGGGGACTGCAACAGATGGGATTCTGCCCTTCGGGGACTTCTGCCTGTGCCCAGGGATCCAGCACCCACTGAGCCTCTGTGACCAGGTTGGCGATGGCACACTGCCTCACGTGGGGACCCCTCAAGGCAGACTTGATGGCCAAGGGCTCTGGGCTGGTGCTGCTGAGCTCAGCTGGGGTCCTCCAGGGTCTGCCCGGGACCCAGGGGGAGGGGTCAGGATGGAAGCACCTTGGATGGCATTGTTCTTCTTTAAGCTGCATATCCTCTGTCCCTTCTGTCCCCTCCCACCATTTGAGAAAGGAGGGGATTTTGTGTATTTCATGTTGAGGGGACTGAGGTTTCCCTCCCAGCCTCACGATAGGGAGGGTCTCAAGCAGTGGGAAGTGGGGACCATCACGAGAGGCCCTGCTGGTACACAAGCCCTTCCAGGCTCACGGTGCAGCCATGACACAGTGGTCAGGAATGCAGGATGCTGAGAGTTGATTCAGATCGGAGATCACCATCCAGGGAGAGGGCGGGGCATTGCTGAGAGAAATTGGCTGTCAGGGCAAGAGCCGGGTTTTGCCAGCAGGACACGGAAAGAGGTCTGTGGCTGGAGGCATCTCAGGAATGCTTCCGGAGGCCTGGTTTTCCTTCACCCTCCAGGACACCTTCATGGCTCCTAACGCCGCTGAGGCCTCTGGTCTGGGCCTCCCCCGGCTCTCAGACCCAGATAAGGAAGCAGAGCTGGGGCCTCTCTGCAGAGGACAGGCCTGGCCCTTGGAGAGGAGTGAATAGTTTATATGTTTTTATCTGGTGCTATTCAGTCAGCTTTGGTTTGGCGCCGTGTGACTGACCGTGGGTGTTGGGCAGGATGTGTCCCTGGAGAAATGGTGTGGCTGAGAGCTAACTAACCCTCTGGTCACCACAGCAGCCATCCACACCACAGCCACAACCCAACCATGGCCATGCGAGCAAGCCATGGCTCATGCCTGGGAAAATGTGTTATAAAGGAGAATTCTTTTGCAAAGAAGAATGTGTATATGTATTGTAGTACTCAAATTTGAAAAATGTTGTATCTAAATATTGCTTATCTCCATAAGTGGGTTTCAAGAGTACTCCCCTTAAGTTCTGCCATAAGATGAGCACCTGTCTCTCATTTGAGCAGGAGTCTGTGGGTGGAGGGGGTCCCTGGCCTTTCCTACCCTGGGGGCCCTTCCTCCAGTGGCAGGAGGGAAGTAGGTGGCTGCTGAGGTTGGCAACATCAGCAGGCTCAGCAAAGGGCAGTCCCAGGCCCTGCAGCCTGGGCGAGGAGGCTCTCAAGTGAGACAGGGACAGACAGGTGAGCTGGAGAGGTGCAGGCCTAGAAAGCCGTGTGGTGCAAGTGGGGACATTGGCAGCATGGCAGGCTAGGCCAGGCTGGAGGTTGGGGAGTCAGCCATGCCCTTCCTAGTCGTGGTTCCAGTCCAAATCGAGAGGTAGTGAGAGATGAGGGTGAGACATGTGCCCCATAGGAAGTCGGGCAAGCTCGCAGAGTGGCCTTTCTGCCTGCAGAGGCCTTGGGGAGAGATGCCAGAACTGGGTATCCCACACTGCCTTTGAGCTACTGCAACAGGTCTATAAAACTCAAAGCTGTCTCCAGAGTTCCTGATAGTAAAAACTGAGCTGAAGGTAATAGAATCAAGCTCCAGGCTGTGTGTGTGTCTGTGCGCACTTGCATGTGACTAGGCCCTAGGGCACAGAGGCTTGGTATGGCTGGAGATGGAGGGAAGGACCCGAGAGAAGTGCCACCTCCTGTTGTCCTTCCATGTCTCCTGCCACCGGAAGCCAATGGCTCCGGAATCAGTGGCTTCCCCCCTCTGTAACCAAGGCCCTTCCCCATATCCCAAGCAAAGAGCGGAGAGGGAAATGAGGGTGCAGGCAAGGCCCTGCCCCCTGGGCACCATCATCCTCCACAGGATGGGAGTCTAATGAGGCAGCAGCTTGGGCACAAGGGGTGGCCCCAGACCTGTGAGGGTGGCCTTTGGCCTCCTGACATGATCTTTCTCCAGCCACCCCTGCCTACAGCCATGGTCGGGAGTGGGCACAGGGTCTGGGCACAGGGCAGACATGGCCTGCTGTCCCTGTCACCCTCTTGCCCCACCCAAGGACCCGCCCATCGTGCCTACAGCCTTTGAGTGCTCTGGGATCTACCTGACCCATGGCCCAATGCCACCTCCTCCTTCTTGAGCCGGACTAATCTCTGCCCACTTGGAGATGAAGAGGTGACACTTCAGGGAGACCTGGGGACCCCAGGTCTGGACGTCAACACAGCTTCCACTGGATGCCACCCCACTGGCCTGTCATGGAGATGTGGGCCAGGAGACGGCAGCCCACACACATGCACACAGGCACGTTCCTCGTGTCCATACACACACTGAGGGCTGGGGGACCAGGCCTCACAGGGGCTCAGCACGGAGCTCAGGGGGCGCCGAGTGATGTCAGAGCTCTTCCTCGCCCCAGAGCTGTGGGAGAATGCGGGACATTTTAGAACTATGGTGTTTGGTGGTTCCTTGGTGTTGGGTTATGGCCCCTGGCACTGGGACTTTGAGCTGTGCCTCCACCATTGCCTGAGCTGGCTTGTTGGCTTCGTTCTCTGTCCCCATTGGCAGGAGCCAGGCCTCCCAGATGGGGTAGGGCTCAGGCGGGAGTAGGGACAGCTGTGTCCGTCTGGCTGCTGCAGTGACCAAGGAAGTCTCCCCTTCGACTCTGAGCTCATGAAAGGTCATGGTCCCTGTGAGGAGTGTCCAGTTCAGTGGGCGCCATCACACTCGCACGGGGTGAACCAGGGTCGCAGCAAATGCGGCAGATACAAAACTAGAATTCTCCAACAGCTGCTCTGTGGCCACCTTTGAGTAGGTTCTTTAGCAGTACACAAATTGCTGTGATTGTCACTGTGGGAACTTCAGAGGAGCCTCTGCCCTGCCTCCCCTCACACCACTGTGTCTTGAGTATTGCCAGAAAGCCGGGATCCTGGGTCTCCCTTGGGGTGGGGAACTGCTGGGCAGTGAGTCCTGCTCTGGCCCTTGTGGAACTCCCCTGGGGTCTTGAGGGTCTGGCCATATGCTGCTGTAATGGCCATGCTGGCCATGTGCCCTGACTAGAATATGTGGGTTGTATTAGATAAACCCACTTTACATTATTCTATTTTGCCAGCCAAATGTTTGTGGTATTATGAAAATATATTAGAGGTGATTAGCTTAAAAATTATTATAGTAAAAGACGCACTGCCGTGAGTCCCCTCAGAGTCCTCCCCTCACCTCACACACACTCCTCCCGTCTTCCATGGTCTGCAGCAGCTCTGGAGCCCTCTTCCCGGAGGTCTTGATGAGGTGTGACCAGATGTGATGACTGCGCCACCGCCGAGCGCCCTCCAACAGAAAGGCACTTCGTACCAACACAAGGCTGTGTCCTCAGCTGCCTTAGTCTCTGGATCTGGTATCGTGGACTTCTGGCTCTTCCCCACAGTCAAAGTGACCATGACAGGGAAACGTTTCGAATCCACTCAGGACCTTGAGGCAGCCAGGATGGTGCAACTAAAGACCCTCAGGAAAGAGGATCCAGAGCTGCTGCGGGAAGCGGCCAGGATATGGGAGGAGGGTGTTCACAGTGAGGGGGAGATTTTGAGGGACAATCATGGTGTTGTGTTATACACTATAATAAAATTTTAAAATATTAAACATTTGCTATAGTTTTCAATCATACCATATCCCTGCTTTTAGATGGAAGGAGCAGCTGTTATGAATGCAGGCATGGTCTTCAGAGCAGAAGATGGGCCGGAGTTCCTGTCTCTGCCTCCTGAGTGCTGGGATGACAAGCATGAGCCACCACGCCCGGCACTGTGGTATGTGGTACTGATTGCTGCGGGCATGAGTCACCATGCCCAGTATTGTTGTATGTGGTTACTGGGAATTGAACCTGGGCCCTTGTGCTTGCAAGGCAGGCACCAGAACCACTGAGCTAAATCCTCAGCCCTGGAACTTTTTTTTTTAATTTCACTTTTGAAAAATACAAAAGTTTAAACTCTTTGCTCCTAGGTTTGAAGTTTCTAGCCAGGAAAGATTTAACTCAGTGGGTCCAGCGCCTGCCTTGATTTCTAGCTTTGTCGTAGTCTAATAATATACAAAGGATTATTTTATTTCTTTCGTAGTTATTTAAGCATGCTTTATGGCCTTAAGACATGGTCTATTTTGGAAACACTTCCAAGTCCTATTGACAAAAGTGTGCTTTCTGTTGTTCTTGGGTGAAACACTCTGTAGATAACTGATAAGTTTATTCGTTCTGTAATGTGGTCTAATTTGACATTTCTTTGTTGACTTTTTTGTCTGGCCGATCTGTCTAATTGAAAATTGGGTAGTGAGGCGCCACTGTGATTATATTGCAATTTGTCAGTCCTTTTTTTTGTTGTTTTGAGACAGGGTCTCGCTTTGTAGTTCCGGCTGGCCCTGAGCTCAGCCTCAAACTCACATCACAATCCTCCTGTCTCTGCCTCCCGAGTGCTGGGATTATAGGTGTGAGCCACCACGCCCGGCACTGTGGTATATGGTACTGATTGCTGCTGGGTGTGAGTCTCCACACCCAGTATTGTATATGGTTAACTGGGGAATCAAACCCAGGTCCTTGCACTTGCAAAACAGGCACCGGAACCACTGAGCTAAATCCCCAGCCCTGTCAGTCCTTTTAAATCCAGTAGTTTTGTTTATAAAAGCTCAGTGTGCTGACATTCTGTAATAGATGTTTACAATTGCAATCGCTTCCTGTTCAATTATTCCCTATTAATGTGTGTGGCCACCTTTGCCTCTTCTGATGGGTTTTGTCTTGGAGTCTAGGGTGTCAGAGAAAAAGATAGCTACTCCTGCATGTTTGGCTACTCCTGAGGCTGAGTGGAGAATAGTTTGCCACCCTTTCATTGCCTTTTGTATGAGCTGTGTCTCTTTTAGGCAACATGTAGTTACGTTTTAGGTTTTATGTGATCTGCCAGGGTATCTGATCGAAAGGTTGAGAGCACTGTCACTGAGAGTTATAAGGTATTTATTGAACCTGTCTGGCTATTTCTCTGTACTGAGTCCTTGACCTTTTCCTTTTGACTGGTCTCCCAGTTAGCTGTGCAGCTTCCTCTAGGATCTGTCTTGCTGCCGCCCCTTCCTCTGTCTCTCTCTAGGATGCTGGATTAGTCACCATGTGTTTCTTTTGGAAGTCTTTGTAGTGGAAAGTATTTTATGTCTCCATCAATTTTGAAAGCTAATTTTGCAGGACATAAAAGTCTGGGTTGACAATTGTTTTCTACTAGGGTTTGAAAAACTTTGCTCAGGCTCTCCTGGCCTTTGAGGTTTGTGCTGGGAAATGCATACTTACTCTGGTGGGGTTGTCTTTGTGGGTTACTTGCTGTTTTTCTCTTTTTTTTTTGATTGAAATCTTTATTGGTACATTACATATACGCACCATGATTGCACTCCATAATGAGGATTTGTACCAGTAGAAGACACAACTTAATTCTCATTTTTTCCCATAGCCCTACCTACCCTACCACCACCCTATATACATAAAATTTGTTTCCTTTCTTTTTTGTTATAATCCCATTATTTTTCCCCCTTCACCCTATTTTACTTTGAGTATTTTCTGTTTCACAATATATAACATACAACTCTAGGACTCATTTACATCTTTATTTTCCATACCAGCGAAAAGATGTGATATTTACCTATCTGTGACCTATTTATTTCACTTATGAGGATATCCTCAAGGTATGTCCATTTAAGTATAAATGACTCAAATTTATCATTTTTTATGGCAGAGGAATACTCCATTCTGTAGAAGAACCACAGCTTTTTTATCCAGTCTCCAGTTGATGGACACGTGGGTTGTTTCCAAGATGTAGCAATCACAAACTGAGCTGCTATAAACATGGGTGCACATATGTCACCCATGATATGAGTCTTTTAATTCTTTTGTGTATATACCTAGCAGGGTAATGGCCGGGTCAAATGGAACCTCCGCTTTTTGAGGAATCTCCAAACTGATCTCCACAGGGGTTGTACTAGTCCACAGTCCCACCAACAGCGGAGAAGGGTCCTTCTTCTCCGCACTTGCTGTTTTTCTTAACACCTGTTAGTGTTCTCTCTTTTTATTAAATTTCTGGATGTTCAATTATCATGTGTTGTGGAGAAGTTCTTTTCTTGCTATGGCTATTTGGAGTTCTATATACCTCTCATATTTGAATATTGAATTGTTTCCCTAGATTTGGACATTTTTCTGCTATGATTACAGTTAATATTTTAATACTTTTTTAGTTACTCTCTAATTTTCCCTTTGTTCCTATGGATCTTGGTGTTTGTAGTCATTTAGCAGATCTTGGATTCAGCTTGCCTGGTGTCTGGCCATTTTTAGAGTGTCACCGAGTTTATGATCTTCTATGGTCACCTTGTCTTCTATCTTGGCGCTCTGACATCTTGTCGATTAAGTCTGCTAGTCACGCTTTCCCTTGAATTTTTCAGCACGTTAGCCTCTGCTTGTTTTCTTGTCATAATTTCTAATTCTTTACCAAACTGATCATTCATGACTTTCATTGTCTAGCTGAATCAATTGGTTTACTCTTCATTTCATCTTTAAAGTCATTAAACTTGTTTTTGGTAAAATTCTTTTTAAGAAAAAAACTCTTTGAAGTCATTAAACATCTGCATTTGCTCATATGTTTCTTTTATCTTTTCAAGTATTTTGAGACATTTGGCTTTTGAGTTCTTTGCTTCCTCTACTTCAGTATCCATGAGGCTAGCTTTTGGGGAGTTAGGTGTTTGGGGGTCACCGTATTGCTTTGCTTTCTCATGTTCCCATAGTCTTGGTATTGTTGAAAATCATCTAGGGCAGAGAAACTCTGTCACTACTGTAGAAATCTCTTCAGTTATTTCTGTCTCCCTGTAGTGTATCTTTGGGGTTGGTTTCATTTTGGTGTTTATACCACTCTGATGTATTCAGCCTAATATTTTAGAGTCTTCTTAGTGTCCAACCTTCTTTGAACTTCATCCCTAGAATGATGGCAGCAAGACAAAGCACATGTTGGCAAATAGTAAAAGTTAATTAAAAGTAACAACTGTGCCACCACTAACAATGGAAAAAACCCCAGCAATACAAAGACTCCAGGACCCTCTGGTTATCAACATCCTCCAAGCATCACTAGTAGCCATAACTGCACCATCCTGAAAAATGGGAAAAAGAGCTGTGAGACACCAGGACACACCTACTGCTGATGCACCGTGGACTCCACTAGAGCAGCCATTGTGCCTCCAGCCCAGCAGCGACAGCACAGAGTGAACTGCACAGTGAAAAATGAACAGGGCTTAACAGGGATGACAATAAAACGGAAAGGTGGGGAACGTGAAAGGGAAGGAAGATGAGTACAGAGAAAAGTGAGACAAAAATCTTATTAAAGAGTAAAAGACAATAAATAGAATTAGGTAAAAATAAAAGAAAAAGACACAAAAGAGAATAAAGACAAAGGCCAAAAGATAGGAAAAAATAAAAACATTATTAAAAAAAAACAAATAAAAGCATAGAAAAGGAGCAGTCACCCCTCAAATTCCTCCAACTCTTTGGAAAGTAGTTTCCTTCTAGGGCTGGGACATCCTAGGGACAAGGGGCACCACACTGTCAGCTCCCAGCAGCCCCTGGGCAGGACCGGGCCTCAAGGCAGGTAAGGTCTGTGGCTCTGACCTCCTGTCTGCCTCCCACTTGTGGTGCAGTCTTAGGCAGGTTCTTGGCTTTGCTGGGCCTCAAAGTCCTCATCTGTAGAATGGGTACCACAAAAGTGGCTCTGAGGTGCAAATGCTGCACGTGGCCTGAACCCGCCACAGGGTGCTTCCCCCATGGCTTGCAGCTGGGACCACAGTTATGGGGACAGACAGGCCTGGGCTGAGCCAAGCCTGCCAAGGCTGCACACCGCCTGCCTCAGAGCTGAAGTGTCCCCCCGCCCCCATTGCTTCTGTTTTCCCACTCTGCTGGGGCTGGAGTACTACTGGCTCCCAAGTCTCTGAGTTGGATGGTCACCACCACTTGGCTTGGCAGCACAATCCTTTGCCCAGCAGCATGGACACATGAGGCTGGGAGGGCCCAGGAGCCCAAGCAGCCCTGGGGCTTTGTCAGGCTGCCCTCATGGCCGGGCTGACTGTGTGTGTGTGTGTGTGTGACTCTGTAGCTCGGGCTGTCAGGATGCATCTGTCTTCCCTAATGAGCTTTCTGGGAACTCTGTGGCCCAGGGAAGTAGAAACAGCCTGAAACAGGCCAGTGCGCCTGCTGCTGCCCATGCAGAGCTCAGAGCGTAAGGGAACAAGATCCTGAGGTGCCGCCTCTGCTCTGCACTGTGCAGAGGCGGCTCAGAGAAGAAAGCATGTGCACGTGAGCCACACACATGTGTATACACCACACACACGCCACATATAGGGCTTGTGCATGCCTTCCCACATATCTGTGCCACTTACCTGTGCATATGGACTGCACAAATTTGCATACATGCATACTACACAGCACATTTACATACAAGGTATGAGCAAAATACATGATGAGTGTTTAAATATTTTAAAAATTTGATACTGTAAAAGACACATTTGCCACGAGACTCTCGACACACTTCCCTTCAGACACTCTTACCTATGATTCTTGCCACTTCTGAAGCAGGTCTGGAAGTACACTTTCCTCAGTGTCTTTATGAGGTGGGATCAGAAGTGCAGTGACTGCTACAACCAAATGCCATCAATGGAAAGGCAGTTAGTAAAAACATGGTACTCTGTCCTCACCCGCCTTAGTCACTGGATCTGGCACTGTGAGACTTCCACAATGTCAAAATGTTCATGAAAGGTGAAGGTTTTGAATTCATACAGGACATTGAGGCAGCCAGGACAGTGCAACTGAAGACATTCAGGAGAGAGGATCCAAATCTGCCTTCGAAAGTGGCAAAAACAGTGGCATAAGAGTTTGAAGTGAAGGGGAAGATTCTGAGCTGGATTTGTGGTAGTGTGTCTTTTACTATAATAACTTTTTAGAAGTTTAAAGCTCCACCTCTCCTGGATTTGGACTGCAGCAGTTTTTATGACAAACAGGCTGTGCTTCCCTCTGGAGGCCCTGGCATGTGGAGGAGAAGCTGTCATACTGCTATGCCTGTCTGGATTACTGAGTACAACCAGCTGTTTTTAGGTGCTATGATTTTGCATTTAACATGTTCCCCCAATCTCACATTCACCATGGTGCCCATTCTACATGGGCAGATTACTAGGGTGTGATGTGGAGGGATATGTTCCTGTGTTCTTGTCTGACCCCTGCCTTCTCTCTCTGCTTCCTGGCCACCATGCTGTGAACAGCTTTCTTCTACCACCATGGCTTTTCCTCCTGAAGCCAGTGGACCATGGACTGAATGCTGTAAAACCGTGAGCCAAAGTAAATTATTGTTGTTGAGTATTTTGTCTCAGTGACAAGAGAGTGACTAGGACCTGCTGAGACCCTGGGAGGGGCAGGCTGCAGCCTGGGCAGCACAGCAGCCCATGAGCCCCTCCTGCAGTCAGAGACAGCAGAGGCAGTGAAGGCAGCCACGTGGCTGCTACCCAAGGATTCTGCACCCAGACCTGAACCTTGGCCCTCCAGCTGCCCCAGTTTCTGTGGCTGGGGATTGCACAGGGCCTCTGCATCCCAGCACAGGACAGAATCAAGCAAGTGCAGTAACTTGGACATCGCAGGGAAGCAGCACCGGGCAGTTACTGTATTCAGGCTGGAGGCTGTGGGGGAGCCAGGCAGGGTTCCCCGGACAGGAGCCCATGAGCTACCCCAGCCGATTGGACCCCTCGACCCTGTCACATGTCCAGGGATGCCAGCAGGGCAACCTGTCTGGCCATGAGAAGCAGGCAGCTTGATCAGCTGTGTGCTGGAATGCAGGTCAGGCCTTCTCAGGGACGGAGATGGCGGAAGCTAGCATGAAGGTGAGGCTCTTGGGGCCCCACCACTGTCATGAATAGTGGCCAGGAGATGCACTGGCACCAGGGAAGGGGACCCACTTGTCCCAAGGCCCTGCCATGAGGCTCCAGAGCTTAGGACTCATCATTGCCTTGGGGCAAGCACTGCCTGAGGACCTACTCTAGGCAGGGCTGAGGTGGGCCCCCAGCCCTTAGGGCCGTCCTCTGCCTTGCTGTCCACCCAGACCCTTGCTGCGTGTCTTAGGAAGGGTGGCAAGACCAGACTGGAAGCTTCAGGAAGCAGAGACTTGGGACAGGCAGGGAAAGGATGCCAGGCACTTGGGATTCAGCAGGGACCAGGTGTGGCACATTGGATGGATGGGGCCCAAACCAGCCCTGAGACCAAGCTGGCAGCAGGCAGGGCAAAGAGACTCAGCAGCAGCCCTTCAACAATGAGGAATGGCTTTGCTGCTAAAAAATAATCTCCACAAACTTCTCTGAGTAATGAATAAAGACCCTCATCCAGCACCTGAAGCCAGAGCCAAGCAGGTCTGTCTCACTGGAGCCTCCTTATCCCCTCGTCATGTGTGTGTGTGTGTGTGTGTGTGTGTGTGTGTGTGTGTGTGTGTGTGTCCTGCTCACCTGCCTTCTGCTCTTTGCAGCATGCTGCACTGCCTTCCTCTCCCTCCCTGGCCTAGGGCCCAGGCAGAGGCTTCTGCTTTAGGAATGTTTGTGGGTGGCCCTGACTTATGGGCAGAGGCCCTTTGGGCCCCCAGGGGTTCCCAGGCCTGTGGGGCTAGGGAAAGTGGGGCCCAGGCTGAGTGTACATGGCCTACCCTTCCTGTAGTGGCCTGAGGGTTGATCTGCCTTCCTAGGACTGCTTCCCTCTTCCCACACAGACCCCAGGGCCCCAGGCTGGAAAGTCTGACCACTTGGGCATGGTCGATCTGCGGGAGGCTACATGTTCTGGGCACACCAGCACCCGTGTCCCACTTCCTGGGGTAGCTGGCTACTTGCCCATTGGTCAGCCCAGGGCCATGTCCTGAACAGATACCATGGCAGGACTCAGTGTGCCTTCCCCCAGCCTGGTCACCAGTCACAGGCACTGTGTGTGTCTTGCGGGACTGAGTTGCTTGGAACCTGAGCAGAAGGGACTTGGTAAGGACACTCAGGAAAGGAAAAGCCAAGGCCTGTGCTGTGGAGGCTGTGTGGGAGAGGAAGACGGCTGCTGATGGACACAGACTGACAGGACACTCCCTGGTCTGCTGCTGCTCTCTGACTCTGAGACCAGTGGCTGAGTCTGGGGCTCCATGGTGCCTGTGATAGCCCTGCCAGGCTTGCATCCCTGCCTGCCGTGCCACAGCTGCTCTTGGCCTCACAAATAGGCAGGGTTCTAGCACAGACTCATCAGAAAATAAAACCAAAGAGTGACAAGCTGTCAACAAATTCAACAACTTAGAAGACACACGTGGAAAAATGAAACTAACATGAACAAAAATTTGAATATCTCTGTGTCTATTTTCTTAATTAAACTCATTGAAACTCCTTACACAAATAAACCTCCTCCCTAATGGTTTCGTTGAGAAGACAGCCTCTTTAGTAATGGTGCTGGGAAAACGGGCCATCCACACACAGAAGACTGAGTCTGGACCCATGTTTCTCTCACTGTGTACTAACCTAAAATCTAGACAAAAGATCTAAATGTTAAAATCAAAACAATCTGCTGGGAAGTAAAATAGTAAAACCCTTGAAGACATAGGTGTAGGCAAGGCCTTTCAGAGTAGAACCCTAGTTGCACAGAGAAGTGTTGAGATAAAATACTGGGATTGTATCATATTAAAAATCTTCTGAACAGCAAAAGCAAACAACCAACAGAGTCAAGACAGAACATACTAGAATGGGAAAAATTTTGCTGACTATTCCATGGACAGAGGACTACAATCTAGAATATATTTTTGGTTCTGTTTTTGAGACAAGGTCTCCCCATTTAGCTGAGTTCAACCTTGGGGGCCAGGGATTTTGTTCAGTGACACTGTTGCCTGCCTTGCGAGCACAAGGGGAAAGAAGGGGCAACTGAATCGAACAGATACTTCTCAAAAGAGGAAGTACAAATTGTCAATAAACACATGAAAAAATGTACAACATTGCTAGCCATTAGGGAAATGCACCTTAAAATACTTCTGAGATTTCATCTTACTCTAGAAAGAATAGCTATCATCAAGAAATCAGATAACAACAAATGCTGGCAAGGCTACAGGTAAAAAGAAACTCATCTGCATTGTTGGTGAGAATGTAAACCAGTATAACCACTATGGAAATCAGTGTAGGGATTCCTCAAAAAACTAAAACTAGAGATTTCATCTGACCTCGCTATTCCCTTTCTAAGAAACTTCCCCAATGCACTGAAAACTTCACATTATAATGATCCATACATACCTCTGTTTACAACAGCATAACTCAGAATACCTCAATCTTGGAAGTGGTTCATATGTCCATCAATAGACAAATGGATAACAAAAGTATGACTGCCATAAAGAAAGATACACTTGAGTCATCTGTAGGAAAATAGATACCCCTTGAGACTATAATAAATCAGATACACAAGTTTAAATATCAGATGGCTTCCCTTACATGAGAAACCCAAATTAGAAATAAAACGAACAAAGTTAAAGAAAGTTAATAGGAAATAGCAAGATAGATCTATTGCTTATGTGAAGAAGACCATGAGATGGTGGGAGAGGGAGGAAGGGAACAAGAGGGATTAACAAAAGAATTAAGAATAATTAATACTATGAGCATCACCAACCCCCCTGAGGAACGTGATCCTTACATACTACGAACAGGTACTACAGAAAAAGTAAAAGAGTAAAGGAAAGAAATCAAAGTTGGAAGTAATATCCTACCTCACCCTGGCCCCAAATATTAGCCAAGTGTTTGTGGATCACCTCCAGCAGTGTGTGAAGAGGAGAAATCACAAACGACCAAGTGTAGCTTTGCCCTGGAATGCAGGATTTGTTTGAATATTGAATATCAAGAAATGCAATTCACCAAATTGGCAGAATAAAAGGACAAAATGTGATCCTTTCATGAATGCAGGAAAACTACTTAACAAGCCTTCACTACTTGTCTTTATAGATAAAGACACCAGTGAAGAGAAGACCAAAATGTAATGGAAACCTTATGGCCCCGATCAGGTTCAGCATGAATATCCACTGCGCCCCTCTGCTAGGGAGCAGGTGAGGCTATCTGCCCTTGATGTAGAGAAATCAAACTCCCAAGCAGTCAGACACCAGATCTGCTAAGTTCATGTCTTCCAAAATCAAAGAATAAATCCCAAGGCACAGTGGAGATGAGAGTAGAAAAGGCTTACTCTGAGACAGCGCCTGCGAGACAGGAAGGGCCCGAGCAGATTTCCACTGAGGCCTTTGTCAGAAAAAGTCACAAAAGGGGCACTACAGAGGCCGAGCTGCCATCGACCCATAGGACGTAGGACAACAAGTGGAGCTGCTGAGCTGATAGTGACCCAGCCGAGGGTGAGTCACAGAGAGGGTTATTGGAGAGAACAAAGGCATTTTGGGGAAGGGACGGGTCTGGAAGCTCTGCTCACCCACCGGGGCAACTGATGCCGATCTGGACTTATTGGACCAGGTGGTGCTAATTATAATATAATCTCAAGTTGCCGTTGTCCTTCAGAGAGGCCTGGAGGCCTGGCCATTGTATCTTATCTTGAGGCCTGACCTTCAGATGCACCTCCAGCCACATTTCTGATGTCTATGCTGTGAGGGCCCAGGCCCTCTCTGGTGTTAGTTTCTATCTGACTTACCTGCCTACAATACCCTGCCCTGGGCCGTGCGTGTGGTCCTGGGAGACACCACGAATCAGAGATGTGGAGCAGACCAGGGTGACAGCATTGAGGCCCTGCCTTCCACGCCACCCTCTCTACCCAGCACTGGGGTGCAGGGCTGAGACTCCAAAGCCCATGTGTGTCCCCCCACCTGGGAGCAGGAGAGGCCACCAAGGTCAGAAGGGTCAGGAAAGGCCGAGCCTGTGCTGCACAGTGAGGGGCTGCAGACACCGCACCGCAAGTTCCCCTTCTGGCCCTTGATGGCACCTGGAGTGGGGCAGGTGTTGCAGGGACAGCTGACCAACACCAAGCCTGCGCTTCTTTGGGAGGTAGTATTGGACGGTGGGGTCTGTGACTCAGGGTTTGCAGGCAAACGTCATGTGCTCGGGAAATGGGCACTGGGGTGAATGTGGTGACTCCCTGCCTTCTCTCTGGTTCTGACACCCTCAGGGAGAGGGAGGGAGAGAAGGAGAGGGAGACGGAGAGGAGGTGTGACAGAGGAAATGACATAAGACAGACAGACACACACACACACAAGCCAGTGGGGTCCAGGGTGCACAGGAAGTTCCTTTCTAGTTCTCACAGCTTCAGTTTCCTTTCAAGTCTTCAGTTGTTTCCAAATAAAGCGCTGACAACACGAGGCCACGGGAGGGAAGGAGCAGCCATGTGTTCGCAGTCACGGAGAGCTGGGAGCACTGTGTGGGATGTGCTGAGGCTGCACATTCCCGCCCTCCTTGCACCCTCGCACGGGAGCTTTTCCAGTCAGGGCTTCTTCCCGGGAGAGAACACTCCAAGTTCTGCCTTCAGCCTCTGGAAGTGATGTTTTCCAGGCAACCATGTTAGTACCCTGCAGCGGCCCCCTTCCTGCACAGGAGCTCCCTGAGCGCCTGTGGTAGGTCACCTGCGGGTGTTCTATGGTGCCTGGCCCCAGGGTTCCCACACCTCCCATCTGACCCCAGCTGCAGGGCTGTGAATGGCATCGTGTCCTATGGGCAGAGCAGGGAAACAGACCCACCCTGGCCTGCCCTAGAGGTGGAAGTACAGTCCCGCACCCTCCTCGCCAGGGTGCTCCCTGTTCCCTGAGGGAAACCGAGGCATCGCAAAACAGACCAATGGCCTCAGTGCAGGGAGAGTGCAGTTACCCCCAATCCCTCCAGTGAAGCTGAGATGCTTGTCCCCTGCCGCTGCCCAGAACACACAAACAGGTGACCTCTCCAAGTCACCTCTGGCTTCGCAGAGGTGATGTGGGTGAACGTGGGCAGGGCATGACCCAGATTTGCCCCAGTGATGGGCACTGGAAACGGCCAGAAGCCTTCTTCTCCCTGGGCTGTGAGATTGCGTCTGGTCCAGCCAGACCCCATCTCTGGAGCTGCGAGTAACCGGTGTGTTTCCGAAGCCGTTTGTGACAGCAGCCACAGGAAATGGACACACGCTCTGAGAACAGACAGTTTGGGAGAGTTGAGAAGAAATGACAGAGGAAGTGCCGCAGGCGCTGTTCTAATGGGGCAGGATTCTGGCAGCTGGGGGGAGAGTGGGAAGGGCTCCAGCTCTGGGCCTCAGTGGGGCTGGGGTTGGAGCTCAGGCAAAGTGGGCTATGTGGTTTGGGAAGTACAGGTTTGGCACGGGTTCTGCGGGGGTCCACCCACTGTGTCAGGGGTTCCCAGAGTCTGAGGGTGGAGAAACTCCGAGTGTTGCAGCTGCAGGGTGACCTGTGGCCACTTTGAGGTGGGCCTGGCTTTCCACATGAGGCTGTGTGGGAGCATCTAGAACTCTGACCTGGGCCTGGCTGGGGGTGGAGATGTAGCCTATGGCCTCCTCTGGGACACACAGAGTCCACGGGCACTTACACTTGGTGGACTCTGGGTACACACTTTCCCTTCTGAAATCCCTGGCCCTCATGGCCAGCTCCTGGGCAGTGAATGCCCTCTGTCACTGGGTTCCATGTGGGCTAGATCCTTTGGGGGAAGATCTGCTACAGCTATGTCTTTTGTGGCTCCCCTTTCCCTCCATAGCCTAGTTCTCTAGCTCTGTGTCCCCTCCAGCCAGAGCCCTCACTGGCTGCCAGGTCCCCTCCTTGGCCTTTGAAGATGCACCGACACCCAGGGCTGAGATTTCGGGATGATGTGTGGATGTCACTAACCGTCCCCTCCTGTCCTGCCCCTGAGGCCACTATAGCAGCCCGCAGTAAGCTAGACCAGCTCCAGCCCATCCCTCATTGTGACTGCTTGGTGCCCCTCTCTGCCTGGACCTGCTGACCCTCAGGGCTCAGGCTGCCCGGGGAGGACAGGGTACCCCACATGTGATGAGCTCAGGAGGGCGGCCAGATGCTGAGCCGCCATTGCTCTATCCAAGCAGTCACCTCTGCCAGTCTCCTATGGCTATCCTAGGGTCTGCGCTTGTGCAGGGCGGAGCCCTCTCCCTCTGCAGGGGGTTCGGGTTGGAGTTGGGGCTTGGGCTTGGAGAAGACTCATTTTTAGGCTAGACCTCCTCCTCAGGACCCCAGTGAGATGTGCTGGCTGGAACAGCACCCAGCCCAGTGGTGTTCACTGGCCTGGGCACAGTACTGTGCTTCAGGAAGCTTCTAAGCAACCCTATGTCACGATCTGTCTTGTGCTTGGGTCTGTGCCCGGGCTGGTGCCATCCCTACCCCAGCAAGGTCCCAGTGGACCCCAGGCATGTCCACTGTCCGAGGCCATGGCGAGGCCGGAGTCCCTGTCCCAGGGGTCATTATGCCAGGGGCCAACTAGGGACCTTGGGATGAGGACTCAGCCTGAGCCTTGGCCGCCAAGAACTTGAGCCTCTCCTTTGCCAGCTGCTCCTCCCGCAGCACGTGGCAGGTCAGTCAGGACCAGATGCCCTGTAGGAGACGGTCCAGGCACTAGGTCCCTGTGTGTCCCTGTGTCACAGCCTTGTGTTCATGATAGAGTCCCCCTGGCACACTGCCCATGTCCAGACACAGCACTGATGCTGCCCAGGGACATCGTGGGGACTTCGCCAGGCCCCAAGAACACAGGAAACAAGACAAAACGGAGCAGGAGTAGAGGGGAAGAGGGACCTGTGAAGCAGCGGCCCATTGCATGGTCTGGCCCCCACATACATGCATGTCCACATACGTGTAAGGCTCCACTCCTCCATGTGCAGTTGTCTGGCATGCACACGTGTACACATGCATGCATGTGCACAGGCCACATTCACGCCTGCTCACACTGCCCTGCAGTGCTCACCCATGCACACAGCCTGCGGCTCTGAGTGAGGCTGAGGCAGGCTGCCGTCAGTCCAGGCTGGGGCAGGACCAGCTGTGGGAAGAGCCTCTCGGCTAGGTGGCAGACAGAGCTGAGGCCCCAGGATCCTGCAGATGTCTGGGTGGGCACGGGGCTCCCACAGTGCGGGTCCAGGCCAGGCTGCCTGCTCTCCAAGGCCATGGTGCCGGGTGCTCTGACTGGGGGCAGCAGCGCTGCTCTGCCTCCCTCCCTGCCATCAGGCCTGAGTCACCTCCGCCACCGCTCAGTTCCCAGGCCCCACTGACCCCTGGGCCTGGAGGGCTGCCATCTGCTGGCCCTGCTCCCAGCCCCTGCTCCCTGGGGGACCAGGGTGGCGTCTGGTTCCTGCCCTCCTTCCACCCACTGTGCATGTCCCCACAATGTGGGAAACGTGCGGGACCCTCGCCTGTGTGTCACCTCTGTCAGGGCAGGACTCCTGTTATAGGCCAGCCTCCACCCCACAGGGCTGGCTCCACACACCCGTTGGTCTGCAGGCCCCTGTCCCAGAGCAGAGGGAGTGGGTGGTGGCCCACAGGCCCCACCACAGACAAGGCTGTCGGAGCAAAGAGCACGCAAGCCTGTGTGCTCGCAGATAACAGCCTGTGTCATGAGCAGTAGACGCAGATGGAATGCAGGCTACTGTCTGAGCTGTCGAGGAATATCCCATCCTCTGGCCAGACTCCTGAGCTGGGTTCAAGGAAGGGACCGATGAATGACCGCCTCAGGCCACAACTTGTCTGTCACCAAGGCTGGGCACTGCCTCAGGGAGATCAGACCAGAAATGCAGCAGCCAAGAGGGTGTCTCCTCCCTGTTGGGGTTGTACCTGCAGGCAATGGCAGGTCTGGCAGCCACACCTGGCACCAACCTGACCCTCTTCCTGCTGGTGGGGCCATGCTCGATGTCTTTCTTTCCACACTCTTTCTGGATGGGCAGAGGGGCCATGTACCTGTCCCAGGACCCTACGACTGAAGCTTGGAGTCCTGCTCCTGCATGCACCAGCCCCACAGTGACCCGTGTTGGCCTTGTTCCTGAGTGTTGGCCATGGTGAAAATTAAACTGATTGTTACTGGACACTCGGCTCAGGTGGCCATCGGGGCCCCAGGGACACCTGTGTCTGCACATGGACAGGCTGCACATGGGCAGGACAAACCTGGCACTGCCCAACTCCTGTCTACCATGTGGCTGGGAGTTGTCCGTGCCTCCTGGGCTGTGCTGTGTTGAGCAGGAACCGTGGAGCTGCCGCCACCCCCAGCTCAGAGGCCGGTGAGTCAGAGTCCAGCCACCTCCTCCTGGATCATTTTCCAGATACCCGTGGCCAGCTCCCGAGGCCAGCAAGGCTCCATCCGCCAGGACACACAGTCGGAGGAACCTGTGACTCAGCAGGGCCGTTACTCACAGCCCGGCGAGCCGCCCCCACATTCCTCCTTAATTCGCTCAGCAGATGCATGCCAGACTCCTCCTGTGTGCCAGGCACCCGGCAGAGTGGCCTGTTCAGGTGACCAGAGCACAGCACGGAGCCCTGCCATGCTGTCTGGCTGGACAGCAGCTGGCACTGGCCCAGAGCAGCAGGGAGGTAGGGATGGGGCAGAGCTCCTGCAGCTGTTTCTGTCCCTGGCTGCCCAAGCTGAGCCACCATGCCGCAGTCGGTCATTTCATTGCCGCATCCTGTGCATGCCACCACACTGCTGCCTGCCATTGAGTGGCTCCCAACCCTGCTTGGCATTAGGAATGCTGTTGATGCAAACAGTACTGAACAGGTCTTCTGGGGGAGTGGTAGGTGTTTCTGCAGAACATGTGCCCACAAGTAGAAATCTCAAACTTTTGAGCTGGGCACCAGGGTGCACACTTGTAATCCTAGCACTCTGGTAGGCGAAGGCAGGAGAGTGCAAAGTTCAAGGCCATTCTGAATGACCTCGCAAGATCCTGTCTCAGAATAAAAGTGCTGGGGATATAGCTCAGTGTGAAGGTCTAGTGTTCAATCCCTGGTATGGGAAAAAGAAAGAAATGCCAGCAGATAGCAAGCTATGGTTTTCCAAAGCAGTTGGGGCCATTAGGCTTTCTCAGAACTACAAGAGCTCTGATGCCCACGGCTTCGCCAGCCTTGGTCCTTGTCGCACCTGTGTCTGTACACCCTGAAGGGCCTGAGCAAAAGACTCAGCATTGGGAGGACTTATTGTGGGTCTTTGGCTAGGAGATGGAGCCAGGAAACAAACGCAGAAACCTGAGGGTCAAGCAAGAAGCAGGAACCTTAGCCCACAGAGGCAGGGACCTGCCTGACCCAGAAGGAGCCTGGAAGGGCCAGTCCCAAGGCCTGCAACCACACCTCCCCTGGCAGAGCCCAAAGACCCCAAGCAGCAGACCCAGTGGCCAGGCCAAGCGGGCCATGGGAACATGAGACTGCTGCTGACACATGAGCGCTGGACAGCAAGCGTGCTCAGCCTCACGTCTTGCCTGGGACTGTGAGACTAGACCTGTCTGTGGCAGGGGTCACAGTCCAGGCCACACCACAGGGGCAGCAAGCTCCATCCCTTGGAGATGGGAAGGCAAGAGTGAAGCCCAGGAGAGCCGCACAGCCCCCTCTGTCTGACTTCCTACCTCGGTGGGCCTGGTCTGCAGCGTCTCCTCGTGCATGCTGTGGCAGCAATTTTCTATCTCCTCACTCTTCATTCTCAATGTCTGTGACACTTCCCCACCTCGCACGTGCTCACAGCGTCAGCTGGGAAAGTGGCAGCAGCCGGGCAGAGCCTTTGCCAAGGCAAGAAAAGCTTGCAAAACCATCCTGGCTGAGGAGATGCTGAGACCGGCTGAGGCGCCACCCATGGGCTTTGCTGTGCAGGACCCATGGGCGATGGGTGCAGGCCGCACGGTGACGCAACAGACTGGAAACTTCTCACAGCTTGGACATCAGCTCCCTGTGCCAGCAGAGGGACTAAGGGGTGTTCTGGGCTGTGGGTGCAGTGCAAGGGCCCCCAGCAGGAGGAGGAGCCAAGGCAAAGGGCCGTGAACCTCAGACGCTGCCCAGAGCAGAGGGGCCCTGGAGGTGAGCACCAGCCAGAGGGACCCTGCCCTGGCCCTGCCCCACCCCCCACGTGGCTGCTGGAGACCCAAACACCAGCATTCTGCTAGCTAACAGAGCCTTTCTCTTTCCCATACCTTCCCCCTCCTTGAATTACAAAATGCAAAAAGTGAAAAACTTCAAGGAAATCATTTTAACAGACCTCCCACCCCCGCGGTGCCTCACCCAGACTCCAACTTCCAGTGCTGGCAGTTCATGGGGTTGTGGGAACTCCCTGCACCTGGCCCCGTCTGTGGCCTGTCCTGAGCTGGGCCTCTGTACACGTGATGCTAGCACCTCCAAGAAGCCATCAGGAGGGGATGGCTTTCAGCATGAGCAGAGCCAGGTCCACCTTGGGGCCTGCATACGACCCCAGCACTGGCCACCAAAGTCAGACACTGATGTAGTGACCGTGCACATCCATCACGGGTGGGGGCTGCAGCCAACCTCGCCTGGGCACGGGCTGTCCCTGCTGGGACTGCTGCTGTCGGGCTTGTGACGTGCACACCGCATTCTGGGCATGGGGCAGGGACATCAGGGAACCAGGTCTCTTGGTCCTGTGCTGTGGGCGTGGACTCCTCATGCTGCCCGGTGATGGGTCCACCTTCCCACATGACTCCGTCCCAGTGGCCAACCAGTGTTTTGTACTTTTGCTTCTTTTCTGCATTCCCATCTTCTCAGGCCTGTATCAGTTTAATTTATAGGCCCGAGGCATAGCCTAAAAGGTACCCCTTCCTTGCACAAGTCCCTGAGCTTGGTACAGCCCCTGCCGCTCTCAGGGCCTCTGATGCAGGTCTGTGGATACACTGTCCCTAAGACAGCCTTGACTTTTAAGTACAGAGGTGAGCCAGGCCCTGGCAGAGCCTTCCGCAGGGAATGGGTCACAGACTTGGTGTTATCAGAGTGGGGCCCTCTCCTGGCCAGTGGGAAAGGGCAGACGGCGGTGGCCAGCAGAGGCACAGGGAAAGCCTTGATGGCAGGAGCCCGTGCTGAGCACTGAGGACAGAGACACGCGGCCCTGAAGCCCCTGCCCAGGTTGCTTCTCCAGGACAGGGTTGTGTCCCCTCCATGTATCGGTGACACCTGGGATTATTATTCTTGTCTTTCTGGGACATTTGTTAGAGCTGGTGTTTATTTTTTAAAGGAAAACAAACATGCAAACGTTTGCTTTGTTACAAAATAAAAGTCCCACTCCAAGGCAACAAGAAGCTCCACAGAGGGTCCCATACCTCACAGATGGACCTGTGCGTCTGCCTGGCAAAGCCACTCTTCAAGGTGGACCTTCCTGGAGAAGCCAGGGTCAGGGAAAGCCCATGGGGCCCACCTGCATGGCAGCCAGCACCCCGGGGACATTGGGGTGGGATTCTCTATTTCCCCACCGCTAGCAAGGAGGCAGTGTGAAGAGGGAGGAGCCTGGCACTGTGGCGTATGCTGTGATCCCAGCTGCTTGGGAGGCTGAGGCAAGAGGACTGCAAATCTGAGTCCCTAACCCACATAAAATTTAAAACTGCTTTTGAAAAAAGGAGGAACACAGCATCCCACAGAGCCACACCCCGAAGCAGGAGAGTGCTCCAGAATCCCATCTGAGGTTGTGGCTTGGAGGCCTGCCCTAGCACCCTGTGAGGCTTAGTGGGATGCAGGTGCTCAACACTATCCCCTTGGAAGGGCAGAGCCAAGGGATCCTCCTGCCTCTCCTGCCCGTCCTCCCCGTGGGCTCCCACATGGGGTGCAGAGCTGGTCCCCATCCCTCCGTCATAGGCCCTGCAGCCCTGAAACACACCCCACCTCTGACCGACACGTTCCTGCCTCCAGTGGGGTCACTGGTCACCAGGAAGGGAACAGGATGGCCCCTTCAGCCCTAGTGGCCTGAACTCAGCCAAGTACCCAGGGAGGGGCAGCCGGGAGTGAAGCTAAGGAGGTCTGAAAAGGGCTCTCAGCCAGCACCGTGTCCACGGTGCGGCCGTCTCAGAGCCTGGGAGCCTGGCCACGTCCCCCGCACAGGGCTGCCGCCCACAGGCCCACTTGGATGCCATCCACAGGGTCCTGGCCCAGGGTGGAAGAGGCCTGGTCAGCAGGGGGGGCACATGTGGCCAGGTGGGCTGAAGGAGTGTAGGATGTGTGCACGACTCAGCCTTCACGGGTGGCACTGTGCCCACCACCCCCCAGGACACGCTTTGGGGGTTTTGTTTGCTGTTTGTCCACCCATAGCCCCTGCTGAATTAAGCCCCTGGTTTCATTTTCCCATAATGAAGTGTGTTTTCTCAGGAATGATGCCGGAAGACTTGGGCTGGCGGACGAGGGTGGGGAGGAGGGGAGGAGGAAGACAGGACTCTAGGGCCTGAGCTGGCTCTTGGGGCCATGGGCAGACACTCCTGCTCCCTGGGTTCAGACTCCTCCCATCTGCTTCCTCCTCCTGGTCCCAGGCTCCACCTCCGCCCAGGCCAAGGACCCCCCCACCCCAGGATGCAGGGGGCTGTGCCAGAGGCCGGGCCATCGTCCCTGGGGCCTGAGGAGGACAGGCAGAAAGGGCAGGAGTGGGCTGGGGAAGAGAGGAGGTGAGCAGAGACGGCCAGCCGGCCCGCAGTGGCCAGTGAGGGACAGAGCCTAGCTGAGATGCCTGCCTGGTGTGAGAAAGCACGTGGAGGGAGGACACGGCACACTGTGCCCACACCCAGTGTCCCTGGGCCTGCCGGCTTGGCTCTCCCTGCCAGGGAGGCCCAGACCGCTCATCCCCTGTTCCATGAGACCTGGTTCACCTCACACAGGCAGCTCCATTCTGCAGCTGGTCCTTGGGACTTGGCGCTGACCTATTTCCCACCTGCGGGGTCCCACCCACGCCTCCTACCCTCCCCAGATCATCTGGGTTTCTGCAACCCTGCCACAAAGCACCCGAGCAGTGTGCTGTGGGCTGGGCTCAGAGGAGCCACCATGTCCCTGCGCCCCACCCCCCCAGCTATGCAAAGAATCCGGCAGCGTAGCCCACCGGCTTGGGCGGCTGCCATGGCAACGGCACCAGCCACCCACAGGTCACCTGGGGCTCTCTGACTGTGTGTCAGGCTGCACAGGCCCCAGGCGTCCAGGTGGGTGTGTGGCCCATCTGTAGCTCTGTCCCCAGGTGGACACTGGGGTGTGTACCTGACAGCTCCTCCTGCACCTCACAGGAGAGCTCTAGCTTTGCCATCTGGACCTGGCTTCTCGGTTGGCATGTGCAGGTGAAGAGGTTTAGATTGCAGCCCGGGGCAGCATTGGGCAGCACACACTTCAGCGCCATCTCACTTGGCACTGACGAAGCCCAGGGAGTTGCTGTGACCTGGAGAAGGTCCCAGCTGTTCTATAATTGGATGTCTGGGGTGCGGCTGGTGACTGGCTGTGACAGATCTTGCCTTTGTGCTTCTTTGAAGGCCTCCTCCTGGCACCAGGCACAGGACCAGGCTTTGATCAAACTCAGCCCTGTGGACTCAGGAGCTCTGAGCCTCTGTCGACAAGGCTCCCTCCCTCCCGGGGCTGTGGAGGGCCTCGCAGCCACATACCCAGAGCCACATGGCTGTGTCCCCAGCGCCCTGACTGGGCACCTTCTCTTTATCACTGGCCAGCACGGTGCCCCACTTGGGACAGGGAAATGCCCAGTTCAGCTGCAGAGCCAGCGAAGTGGCTGCATCCCCTGCTGCCTCCACAGCCTCTGGTCTGTTTCTTTTCCATCAAGTGGAGTAGTTGAGTCTGGCTTTTGCAAATTCACCTTCTCAGAATTTCTTTGCGACCCAGGATCAGTCCTCCTGGCTCTGCTGGGTCACTTGTAGCCACTTATAGACCAGAGGAAAAGGTGATCCTGCTCCTGGCGGGGCCATGAGGTGTGTGGTGCGTGTGTGTCCCTGGTGTGCACGTCTCCCTGTACACCCTGCACTGCGGCTGCACTGTGACCCAGCCAAAGCACCCAGGCTCAGCCTGTCTGTGCCGTGCCCTCTGTTCACCAAATGTGGTACCAAGGGAAACGAAGCACCCAGCACGCTCAGATGAAGTGTGGGGCTCAGGGGTCCTGGACACCTCTCAATGCTCAGGGCTTCTGAGCCCACCTGAACCCAGTGGACCCTAACTTGACCCTAACCCTCACCCAACCCCATTAAGAACAGTGGCAGGGCCCCACCTGCTTCCACTCTCTGTCCTTGGACCTGGGAAGAGGGAAGGCTGAGCCCAGCCCCCACTCACTCGGGCAGCAGCTGGGTCTGCTGGGGTGCATCCCCGGAGACCCTTGTCCTGGGAATCCCGAGTCTAGCTTGGGAACATCTGTTCATCCCAAAGATTCCACTGTCCGAGGTCCCCGTGTCCCCGGCTCTGAGGAATCTGAAGCTATTTTGGACACTGGGCTTTCCCAGCAGCCGTGAGAGCCAGCAGGACTGTTCAGAGTGGGGAGGAGCCGCTGTCTGCTCTGGGAGAGGGGCTGGCTG
The DNA here is from genome assembly GCA_004026965.1 of Petromus typicus. Taxonomy (NCBI): domain Eukaryota; kingdom Metazoa; phylum Chordata; class Mammalia; order Rodentia; family Petromuridae; genus Petromus; species Petromus typicus. The sequence continues at coordinate 34,061 of PVIR01015188.1, forward strand.
GGCCTGGAGCCACTCAGGTCTCACAGCATTGCCCCTCAGTGGTGCCCCCACAGCCCCCACGTCCCCAAAGCCCACACGGACCACACGCTGGTGTTTTCTGTTTCCTCAGCCACACAGAAATCACTGCTAAATGTGGTCTGGGAGAGCCCCTCCCTTCACCTGTCAGGTCTCACCCCACGGCACCCTCACTGATGCACACCTGTTTGGACAGCTGTGTGCTACACCACAGAGGCTTCAGAGACACTCGCCTGGACTCATTCCTGGCTTCTGCACCGGAGGACAGTGCTGCTAGGAACACATGTGCCATCACAGGGTGAGACACGGCTGGGAGCAGCATGGCAGGGTCTCAGGCCAGCACTGAGGCAGCGATGCAGAACGCTTCCCCAGGGCGGCCTCGGAGCTGGGCCACTCTGCACTTGGCCGCCCAGTCCCGGTCCCTTCAGGCCTGCACTCTCCTCCTGTAGACATGCAGTGGGATGTTACAGCCTCCTGCTTGCTGTCCCACACACTTTTCCTACTGTCCTGGGCACATGCGTCCCCTGATGTAGGCTCTCCACTCTCCCAGGTGCCGCTCGTCTTGCTGTGGATGTGTGGACGTCCTCTGTGCATCACAATCTCGTCTGCTCCAGCTGCGTGTCATGGACTACATCTCCCTGTTCACATCCTGTCCTTAGCTTTCCTTGAAGCACACTTGACCAACACACCCTATCCTGGGTTCCTGGGGACATCTGTTCCTGCCCCAGAGCCCTCTCCTCCTACATCCCCGGTGGCCCTGGTCATGGTGAGAGGGACAGACAGCACTGGGGCTTCCTGCCCCAGCTTGGGGGCTTGCTCAGTGGACGCAGGAGGAGGGCAGAGATGGGAGCAGGGTGGGGCTGGTGCAGATGCTGGGCCCAGCCCCGAGCTCCCTGGTGAACACCAACTGCTCTGGGTATGAACACTACTGAGCATGTGGTGTGCCTGTACCTGCTCTTCAGACTCTACCCAGGCCTTTGTAAGACCTTCCTTTTCAAATTCCTTACAAAATACCCTGAGTGAGTCTCCATTTCTTGTTGAGACCCCAATCCAAGCTGTGTACTGTGTTTATGGAATTTTTGCTGATCCAAACTGTCTGCTTTTTATTGAGACATCGATGCCACTACTCCAGTGGAGTTAGGCTTGTCTTTTCTGTGAACAGTCATTTCTTCCAAGCTTAACGTGAGCCCACTGGCCCACGGTTCTACACACACCAGAGTTCTCTGGGTTCCCCTGGAGTCCTGATCCCCATTGTCTCAAATGTGACAGTCTCATGTCACCTTGATTGCTGCAATTCTGTGAGGGAATGTGGTAGGGAAAGCTTCCCTCTGCTTTGGAAGAGACCTGGAACTTCCTGGAGACACATATGAACAATCCCACTGAGTCCCTGAATGCCTTGTTGGGGCTTTGATTGGAAATGCATTAACCTGGGAGAGCTGCCACAGTAGGAGACGTGGCCCTATCCCTGAACACCATATGCTTCCCCACTGTGCCTCCAACATGTACCGAGGGGGGCTTTATAATTTCCACCCAAATCTCTTACACACCTTTTTCTTCAATTTGTTATTAAATACGTAGTATTTGGTGACACTAAATATACTTTCTCTTTTTTGCTTTTTGGGGAGATGTTTACCTCTGCTGTACTGAAATCCAGCTGGCTTTTATATATTAACTTTCTATCAAATGGCTTCATTTTATTATGATTTATACTGTGTACTCTTTGAGGTTTTAATATAAACGATCACCCAGAAATAAGACAATCTTACATTCTTCTTTTCAGCTTTGCAGGTCTTGGGAAGAAGCTCCAGGATTTGGGTTCAAGTTCACACAATAAGACCTCTCTGACTGCAACCAAAGCAGCACTAAGTGGTGAGAGTGCCTCAGTCAGCTGGGTCCTCTCCAAAGAGGCCACAAACCTATGCTTCTCTTCTAAGATGAGCCTTGGGTCCCCGGGATCTTTCCCAGCGTGGGAGTTAGGAGAGTGGTCAAGGAGCAGCTGAAGGCCATACTCCACTCCAGGCGGAGTAGACAGCGGGGCCACGGCCACCCGCTGGCCCTGCCAGTGCCCTCCCTAAAGGAATTACCTGTTCATAGCCAGGGAGTTGGGGTGAGCTCAGTGTATGTCAGGCAGGACATGGGAGCCCTGGGCCCCTGCACCAGCCAGTCCTGGGAAATGCTGCCTACAGTCCTGCAGTGTCTAGGACATCTGTTCCCACTCAGTCACCCTAGAGAGAAGGCTGCCATCAGGTGGCTTCTCTGTGAGGAGAGGCCTCTGTGTCTCCCCGCTCACCTCACCCAATAGTGTCCACATTGCTGTCCCTGGGCAGGAGCAGGAGGACACAGGACCTTGCCACCATCCAGCCTGGTCAGGCCTGGCTGGCAGCACCCACACTGCCACTCCCTGCTGCCCCACGGCCCAGGATGGGACAAGGGCAGCTTCCCTCTGACCTCCAGCCAACTGCACACTTGGCAAGGTCTTTGCCCTGCACTGGAGGACAGTGCTGCTAGGAACACATGTGCCGTCACGGGGTGAGACACGGCTGGGAGCAGCATGGCAGGGTCTCAGGCCAGCACTGAGGCAGCGATGCAGAACGCTTCCCTGGCCAGGTGCAGGAGTTGGCACCTGACCCCATGTGCCCCGGGCAGAAGAGGCCATAGCATGTGGCCATCCAGGGCAGCAGGCAGGAAGTGAGGCTGGTGTCCTGAAGCTGTGGTGCCTAGCATGTGGCCATGGCCCACGCAGGCCGGATGTAGGCTCCCTTTTTCTTCTTCCTTCTCCACAGAAACCTGCGAGGGAGGCCAAGGCGGAGAGGAGAAAACAGGAAGAGGGAAGCAGATGGGGGAGGCAGGCACTGCCGGGAGGAAAGAGGACAATGATGGGGTGGGCCAGGGGCCGGGCAGTCTCGGGCACGGTGGGTCACATAGCTGCAGCCCAGGCCTGCGCTGAAGAGTTCTTCCTCATCTATCTCCTCGGAAATTTGGAAGCCAGAGCATACTGTGTCCAAAGCAGCTGGTGGCAGCAGAGGAGCCTCTTCTGACAGTCTGGGAAGTTCAGTCCTGTTGAAGACAATTCGTTCACATCTGCATTCCTAGAAGTAAGGGTTTCAGGGGAAGCTTTTTGGAACAGTCTTGCCATGTAGCCCAGGCCGGCCTCAAACCTTTGATCCTCCTGCCTCACCCTTCTGGATGCTGGGTCCTAAGGTATGTACCATGATACCTGGCTCTGTCTGAAAGTTTTTAGTTTTGTGTTATGAAATCCAGAATTGTATGTGTGTATGAAGATGCCCAGCCCACACCAAACACATCCCCGCATCAGCCTTGCTCTCTGACACAGGCTTTCTGCCCCCACCCCCAGAAGAGCAGTAGAGACCAGAGGCCTCGAGAGGGGGCCACAGTAGGAGCAGCTGCCCATATCCAGATGTAGACTCAGACATCCTGTGCCCCAAGACGCTCCAAGTCCACCCACCCAATGGGCACACAGGAAGCAGAGGCCAAGAACCAGGCCCCTGCAGGGAGGCGGCCCTGCCTGGCAATGTCCAGAGCTGCAGAGCAGCTCTGAACCTCTCATCTTGGAGGCTCTGGCCAGCACCTCCCCTGGGCTGAAAGTCACAGAGGTTAGGTGACCAGGGAGCTAGAAGCGGAGCCATGTTTGTGGACAAGGACGGCCCAGGCCAGAGGCAGCTGCTTCCAGCCTTCCCCAGAGGACAAGGACTGTTCCCAGACTGTCTCCTGTGGAGTGTCACCAGGGACATGTGCCGTGTCACCTTCTCAGGACGGGGTTCCCAAGCTTTGGACTGCAGTTTGAACACATGTGTACGTGTGTGCATGACCCCGCATGTACATGTGCACCCTCGTGGACACACAACCCAAACCAAGGGTTATGAAAGCTACACAGACTCCCGTGGACATGGGCCTGCCAGCGTTTTCCCAATTAGAAGACATTCGCCACCTTGGAAACAGAGAAATTCCACGGCATTTTTGTCGCAAACCAGGTAACCACAAATGCATGGGTGACTTCAGAGCTTTCCCTCCTAGGCCATGTTTACCCCAGAACCTGCTGCTCTGAGTGGGACACTCTGTCTTCAGCCTGGGTCAGCTCTATGATTCTTCTAGTTCCTCCCTTCCGCAAGTTGCTCTGGCTATTCTGGGGTCTTCTTCACATTAACTTTATCACTGTTTCTATTTCTGTGAAAAATATTCCTGGAAGTTTGATGGGATTTCCACTGAATCTGTAGATGAATTTGAGTGTTATGGAAATTTTTGCAATATTAATTTCTCCCATCTATGAACATAAGACACTTTTCCATTTGTCTTCTGTGTTTTCATCAATGTTTTATAGTCCCTAATACATGATCTTTTGCCTCCTTGTTAAAATGTATTCCCATGAATTTCATATTTTGTTACCTATTGCAAATGGGGTAGACTGATTTGTTATTAGTGTATAGAAAAGCTACTGAATTTTGTGTGTTGATTTTGTCTCACAACTTTACCAAACTCCAAGTTTTTTTTTTTTTTTTTT
>PVIR01015189.1:0-38778 GCA_004026965.1 Petromus typicus
GACCCTCGCAGGTGGAGGAGCTACTCAGAGGTCGTCGCTGTGACCTGATGCAGTAGGCGCACAGTGGAGGACAAGGAGGATGAGTGAGCGTCCTGAATGCAGAGGAAGAGGCCTCGGGCTCAGCCAGGCTGGAGAACCCTGCACTTGAGCCGCTGTCCTCACCCGGTCAGCTCCCGACTGTCCCTGAGCTTCCTTTCTGTCAACTCTTCAGAAAAACGATGTGCTTCCCAAAGATCATGTCCCTGGATGCCATAGAATTCCATTTTTAACTACTGAATTGTAAATTGACATTCTGTGACAGTGCTGTTCATACAGCAACTATTTCTTTGAACTTGAATGGACCATGTGAGGCGGATCATTTTTCCTGTGATGCTGCAAACCAAGTTCTGAGCCTGCATGATGGAGAACTGGTGCTTGGACCATGATGTCATCAGCCGTGTGTGTGACACATGTGTTCAGCCATGTGTGTGATATGGTTACACCTTTTACCACTCCACAAAGCAGGTATCTTGGAGACATCCTGTTCTTTTGTCTTGCCTTCTTCTATGCACATAACATATTTTTCAGAGTTAAACTCTCTCATTTTTACTGTCCATTAAGTTGGACTGTTGAAACTTCTGTCCCCCACTGACCCTCCTTCTGTACTCTTGAGATCCTCTGTGCCCATCCATGATTCTCTGCAAGCCAAGCTTCCTTCCAGGAGGAATGCATTTCTTCAGTGTCATCTGCTTTTGCTCCAACTCCAACTATTCCTCAAATACGCTCTCAGACCCTGTTTTCTCATTCCAGGGACCCTAGGGTTAATCATAATTCTACTACTATTGAGCTATGGGTGTGAAGTGAAAAAATTATTTATTGTATTGAAGAATCATCATTTGTGTCCCTAAATGCAACGGGTGAACTTTACAAAGAGGAAACTTCCATTGTAGGTAACAATGAACATATGAAGTCACAGTGGGCAAAAAGACGGTTCCTAGGGCCGGGAAGTTAGCTCAGTGGTTCCAGCACCTGTCTTGCAAGTGCAAGGACCTGGGTTCGATCCCGGTAACCACATGCTATACTGGGCATGGAGACTCACACCCAGCAGCAACCAGTACCACATACCACAATGCCGGGCGTGGTGGCTCACGCCTGTAATCCCAGCACTCGGGAGGCAGAGGCAGGAGGATTGCTGTGATGTGAGTTTGAGGCTGAGCTTAGGGCCAGCCTGAACCACAAAGTGAGACCCTGTCTCAAAAAACCTGAAAAAAAAGACGGTTCCTAACACAATCAGTTAAACAGATTTTATTTTTTACATAAAAATACTTCACAGCTTTCAAAACAGAAATGATTCCTTCTGTAAAGAGCCAAATGTCATCTTCTCGCAAGTCTGCGCAGCAGTGACACAAGTTAGTGGACAAGCATTCCTCAGCATGTTAGAAGAAGCCATGATGAAGGGAAATTTATCCCAGTGAGGCAAGGATGGCTCAGCATATGCAAATGCACAAATCACATTAAGAAAATGAGCGACAAAAATCATCTGATTATCTCTGCATGCAGAATTCAAAATCAGTCATTTTTGAAATTCAATAAAATTAACAAAATCAATCATTCAACAAAATTTATTTTTGTCTGAAAAATTCACAAAGAGTTGGCATAGAAATTGTACCTGAACACAATAAAGGCAGTATACCATAAGTGTATAGCTACCATTATATACAGAATGGTAGTTTTTCCTTCTAAGTTTTCTTCTAAGTTCAAGACTAAGAAGGAGAGATTGAGGGTCCAGAATTTAGCTCAGTGACACTGTCTTCCTGGCAACTGCGAGGTTCTGAGTTTGATCCCCATTGCCCCCAAAGACAGGTTGACTTCCACCCGTTCCATTCAACACGCTACTGGATGACCTAGGCAAGAAAAAGAAAGAGGGTGGAACCAAATCAGAAAGGCAGAAATTTAGCTTTGAAAGTGACATAATGTTAGGTGTTGAAAATGCTAAAGACTCTGCCAAAAATCTGTTAAAACTACTAAATGCATCCAGAAAATTTAATGAACACAAAATTAACATATAGATAAGTTGCATTTTTAAACACTAATAAGAACCTATTAAAAAGGTGAAGGAAATAACTCAATGAATAATAGCTACAAAAACATAATAATAAATTTAACCAAGTGAGGTGTATTTAAACCGAAGATGTTTTGCACAACAAACAAAATATCAGGAAGGTAAAAGGGGAACCCATGGAATAGAAGAAAAAATCTGCAAACAAGACATCCAATTAGGAGTTAAGACCCAAAAATGAGAAATTCATATAATGCAATAGCAAAATAAAATAAATTTTGTTATACAATTGAACAATATAAAAGACATTTTCATAAAGAATAGACATTTTAATGTTTTCCAAGAAGAAATTTTTTTCATAAGTATATGAAAAAGTATTTAACCTGACTAGTCATTTTTTTTAATGGCTAGAGATTTTTTCATAGAAGACATCCAAATAGCCAGAGGTTTATTTTTAAAAAACCTATATAAATTGCTGTCCATTAGCAATTATCAGGGATATATAGATCAAAATGACAGTGAGAACTCCCTAAACCTGTTAAAATGTCGATGATCAAAACTTTTTTCCTGCATCACTTTAAAGATAATCTACTATTTTCTTACATTGTTTTCATCAAAAAATTGTATTCCTCCGCTTGTTCCACTGCTTGAAACATGTCTTCATTTTCTGAGTGTTTCCCCTGTTTTATTTTCAACACCAATTTTGAGACACACACTGCACCATTGAGCTAAATCCTGGGCCGAAAGTTAATTTCTTTTTTGTACCCAGGATCAGACTCTGAACCTTGACCTTGCAAAGCAAGTTCCGGAACCATGAGCTAATCCTCAGTCCTTAACACAAGTTTTGAGCAACACAATGATGCTATTCTTTGGTGGGAGATCTGTGTGTGTGCCTGTGCACCCCTGGGTTTCATGCATTTGTGAGTCTAGAGATTTTTTTTCATTTGGAAGATTTCAATCATGAATTCTTCTAATTTTGTTTTTCAGTATTCACATCTTTTTCCGTGTGTGTGTGTGTGTGTGTGTGTGTGTGTGTGTGTGTGTATGTGTGTGTGTGTGTGTAGGGGGAAAGCATGATCATATTAGTGTATTTGAAATTATCTTGTAATTTACTGATTATCTATCCCTTTTAAATATTATTTTTATTTATTTTATTGTGGTTTGTTTCCTTGGTTATGACATCAAGTTCATCAATATTTTATTCTTTGTTATCTATCCACTATTGATTTTATTTGGCATATTTTTTCATCTCAGACATTGGAACTCTCACCTGCACTAATTCAAATTGTTTTCTTATTATACTTTTATGTATGTACTTAACACATTCAATCTTTCCCTTCTTCAACATATAGGACAAAATAGTAATAACTGTCTTAGATTCTAAGATCTAGATAAGTTCTGGGTCAGTTTGATTAATTTCTTTTTCTCCTTGCTATGAATATTATTTGTCTGCCCCTTTGCATTCCTGGTAATTTTTTTTATTGCATGTTCCCCATTGCATTGCACTTTGATTTAGGAATTTCATATTTCTATAAATATTCACAAGCTCTGCTTCAGAACAGTTAAGTTTCTTAGAAACACCTGATTCTTTCATGTCTGGCATTAAAGATTTGCTAGGTGGGCAAATGCAGAGCAGCATGAACTTTAGCCAATAGGAATAATTATCTCTGACTCTAAATCAAGTACCACTGAGATCACTGCCTTATGCTACATGAGTTCTCGGGTTCTGCTGGCCCTGTGTGAAACCCAGTTATGACTCCGCTCTTTAGTCCTGTCATGCAGTTATCTTCCCAGTCAGATGGGTTCCCTGTTCTGATCAGGTCCCTAGTGAACCTGGAGGTTGACTGAAGACCGCTGACCTCCTCTGTCTATGCAGCTTTCTCTTCCTCAGTCTCAGTCCTGTGAACTCTACTTTCCTTCTTTTTAGACTCTATTACATCTCCTCAATTCACTGTCATTTATTGGACTTCACTTCTGTGTGTCATAGTTTGGAAATTCTTTTAAAGCATGAATTCGAGCAATTTAAAGTTTATCTCAATCTTACCTGTTCTTTGTTCCCTTCTGTCTAATATTTTGAAAATTGTGGATTTCTGTACTTTGTCCCTTCCTACATTTTGGCTAGAATTAAAAGACCAATTGCTTTCAAAGAGATTTTTTTTAAATAATCTGAAATGTTGCTTTTATATTTATTTTGTATTTACTACTGATTTTTCCACTAGTAATATTATATAACTGGCTTGGACTAGCTTATAAAATGTATTGTTAAATGTTAAGAAATTTCCCAACCTAGTTGCTAAACTGTTAATAGCTTGAATTTGGCCATGTCTGCAATATTTGTATTCATTAGATTTGCTAAAGCTATAAATCCAAACATTTTTTAAAATCTTCCCCCAGAGCTTGTCTGTCAACTCCATCTGGACTTGTTTTTATTTTGCCTGAGAGACTTACTTAACACTTCTTATAATGTACTCAAATGTTTCCTGTTGATTAAATACATTATTTTAATTTTTGCATTTCAAATCATATGAGATGCAGTTGAAAAGTAAGGTTTATTGCTCTGAAGTTGTTGAATTATTTCTCACTGGACATAAGATTCACAGTTGGTAGCTGTTTTAGGTCCTATTTTACACATAGTTTCTTGGTCTTAGGCACGCTCCCACTGCTGAGACCCAGGTCCTGATGCTGGCCAGAGGAGAGCTTCACCTGGCTCGCTCCAGTGGAGAGCAGAGGAAATGACTCAGTGCCTGGCAGTCAGGAAGGACAGAGGGAGGGAGAGAGAGTGAGGCTCTTGGGACAAGACCGTGTCTGCCCAAGTCACACATCCGGCCATCCACCCCCAGGCAGGCTCAAGTCCGCACAGCACGTCAGCTGCAGAGTCCTGTGATCCGGTCACCTTCCCAACCTCACTCCTGAATACACGAAGCTTCGCAGTGACGTTCAGATTCAAACTGTAACAGCTTGTTTTTCTTTGTCATTTGTTCAAAGTCTGTCTTCTACTCTGGATATTTTTGAGTGTTTTTATTTATCTTTGGCTCTGAGAAATCCAGTGATAACCCACATGATTAAAGGTCTCTTCCTAGTCTAAACTTTTTATTTTTTTAAGACAGTCAATGGCTAAACTGCCCAAGTTGAGCTTGAACTGGCTGTTCCCCTGCTTCAGCCTCACTCACTCCGCTCATTAACCCATCCTTAAGGGTGCAGCCCTCAGGGCCTCGATCACCTTTCAAACATTTCAGCTCTTAAGTTTCTAGCACATGCTTCTCAAGAGGAACCTTCAAACCAGAGTGAACACTAAAGAACTCCTCTTTAGCTGACTTTTCCTCCTTCCTATCAACCCTAATAGTTTTTAAGTCTTCTGGAGAGAAAAAAAGAGACCTTTGCAAATATCTTCCAAATATATTACTTAGGAATAAATTTTAGTTTTAGAAGTAAAGAATTAATTCATATCACCATTCTCTTCATATGTATAGTGTTATCCTTTAGGTGGCAATTCATTAATCATATTATAGTGATGTACGTATAACCACATTTATAGTAGCACAACTCATAATAGCTAAATCTTGGAAGCACCTATATGTTCATCCACTGAGAAATGGATGAAGTGAATTCAGTATTTATACACAACGGAGCACTACAGTGCCATAGATTATGTAAAGGGGATGGGGGATCGCAGGGCGGGGGGAAGGGGGAAAAATGAGAATCAAATCATGTAATATTCTGGTATAAACTCTCAATGTTGAATGCAATGATGATGAAGATATATATTCATAATGTACCAATAAAGATTTAAAAAAAAAAAGAAGGATAGATATGAGTCAGCTGTAGGAAAATGGACGCCCCTTAAAACCATAACGCCAAGTGGAATAATCCAGGCCACACAGGCTGAGCCATCACATGGTTTCTCTCACATGAGAAACCTGAAGTAAAAATAAAGCGCAACATAAAAGAGACAATAGAAAATAGAGGTAGGGAAATAGAGCTTCTTCTAAAGGGAAAATGATGAGAAGAAGGAGGCAGGAGGGAAGGGGATGAGAAAAAAACTGAGATGTGTGATGTACAAGCACCAACTCCCCGTGAGCAACACGATCATATTGCAAATGTGTACTCATAAAAACGAAAAATTAGGAAAAGAGAATATATAGTAGTGTTCAAAAAAGAAACCTAAGATGTAACAAAATAATTTGCAAAGAAGCTTAGGAAGAGGGCCGGGGAGTTAGCTCAGTGGTTCCGGCGCCTGTCTTGCAAGCGCAAGGGCCTGGATTCGATTCCCCGGTAACCACATAACAATACTGGATGTGGAGACCCACACCCAGCAGCAACCAGCACCACATACCACAGTGCCGGGCATGGTGGCTCATGCCTGTAATCCTAGCACTCGGGAGGCAGAGGCAGGAGGATTGTGATGTGAGTTGGAGGCTGAGCTCAGGGCCAGCCTGAACCACAAAGCGAGACCCTATCTTAAAAAAAAAAAAAAAAAAAAAAAACCTAAAAAAAAAAAGAAGCTTAGGAAGAGCAGGGCATAGTGCAGGCCAGAGCTGGCTAGTCGGGTGATACATCAGGGCCTGAGGTGAGGCCAGAGCCCTGCCTGGGTTTCTGTACCGCAGAGTGGGGTCAGGGGGGGTGTCCCCTTCCCACATTTCAGCAGGAGGTGAGTGCCTAGTAATTGCGTGAGAAAGCAGTACTGCAGATGGGGTGGAGAATGAGGAGATATGTTTTCTAGGACATCAGCCATATGGGAATCTTCACGCTACAGTCGCAATAATGATCAGGGAGTCAGGAGCCAGCTGGTCAATGCGGTCTCAGTGATCTGTCTGCTCACCCTGAAATCTGTTGTGCCATTGCACAGGACCAGGATTGTGTTGCTTTCTCCTCTTGGGAAGGACCCTGAGTCGATGTGGTTGGTCAGTTACAGGCCTGTGCTGGCCCGAAAGCCTGCAAGCCAAATGCAAAGATGAGCATTTGCTAAACAGAAGGCACACTTCTCTCCCCTGTGTATCTGCTGCCACCCTCTGTTGGCCTCTCATCGCCACTCAGATCTGATTTCATTACAATTCCAGAAGCAAAGAGGGAAAAAGGCAGGAAGGGAAGGAAGGGAGAATAAGTTGCCTGTGAATATTCATCTTGCATTCTCTCCCTGAACCCCTGACCTATAGCTCTTCACAGATGATATAAAATAAGATTGAACAGTCATGAAACATCAGCTTGTTTAATTGCCCACAGCTATTTCTCATCATATGTTCTAAATAGTCGTTGAATGTACATTTTATTTATCACTTTATTTCTCATTTAAACAAATGTTATAAGAGGATTACACTTAGAAAACATTAAAAAAAAAAAAAGAATGCACCCTTCACAAATACAGTGCATTCAAATGCAAACAGACAAAATGTACCACAGCTGACTTCGACATTATCTTCAAACAGAATGATTACGGTCTTAGCACAAAAAATATATATATATTGCTTCATTGAACCTTCATCAATTGGAAAAGCCTTACAAATGCTTCATTTGCTTCGGGCTCATTCTCTTGTTGCACCCCCTTTCACTGCCTCTTTTTCCAAAGTCCCCCTTTAATCCCCTGTACCACATACAACCCGAATGGAAGAACTATTTTGAAAATGAATCTCTTAGAAAACAGGATAGGCAGAGACAGAGAGCCAGGAAGCCCCGAGGGACATGTGGGCTGTCCTCCAAGCATCGTGGGTCCCGTGTCTCATTTCAGCAGAATGTGGCTCCACCAGCTGCTTAGATAATCTCTCCCGAAGTTGGCTTCCTGTGTCTCTGTCGGCCCTTCAGCTCCCACCCACCTCTCCAACTTCTTGTAAATCTTCCAGTCTTTGCTTCAGGCTGAAGCTTAAGCCAGCTATTATAGGAGTATCTGCTGTATACTGGGAAGCACACAACTTTCAGCTATCTATAAGTCTAATCCTCCTTCAGGCTCAGAGTTGGCAAAGGGTTTCTGAGGCAGCACGAGAGGGGCTGGGATATGAACGAAGCCCGTTGGATTCTAAGGCTCCACAGTGTCTCCTGCGCCCCGTGCTGCATTTGCAGAAGACTTAGATCTGCTGGGACTGTTGGTGGCAGGCACATGGAGTACAAAGGCCAGCTCTGATCAGTTCAGTAGCTAATTCTGCCAGTCTAGGTCTTGAATTCTTTCTGCCAGGGATGAAAAAGGATGAGAGTGATCCTGTCACAGCGACTGTCTTCTCTCAGAACTAAACTTTTCCGCTTTGAACATCTTGAAGACCTAAATCCCTTGAGCCCAGCTCTGCTTTTATTCCCTTTTCCAGCCATGTAGGTGACCTGTCCTAGCACTACTTTCTGACTTCAAAGAGACCAACACCCCTTTTCATCATCTTGCCACTATCATGGCTTATGTGATAGTCAGAGACTTTTGATATATCCTGGAAGGAGGAGTCATCAAAAATTGGTCTCTTGTTCACAGGTAAATAATGAGTAATTAAATGTGTCAGGGCATCAGCCGGATTGCAGTATGATAACAAGTACAGGGCACAGCTGATTTCCCGTACGGTGGGGATGATTCACCACATACTTAGGACCAGCCTCTTTCCTCCTCAGCTCAAGGGGATGAGGTTCCTCTGCTCTGGCAGCAAATCTCAAAGAAGGAGAGACAGGCTGCTTCCGTGGCCCGGAAGAGGAGACCAGCTGGAGCAGAGGCTGTCTGGAACTATGCTGCGCCCTCTCCTTGTCCTTCTCCTGAGCACTTCCTTAGGTGGGTGCTCCAGCTCTAAGAAGCCTGCCTTCAGACTCCTACTCTCTTCCTCACCCCGGGGCCTCTGCTACTAGGTTGCCTCTCTTGACCTTGTTTCTCCAACTGCCTGGAATGGGATGCAGGGCTGTGAACTGGTGGACAGTGTGGGCTGAGTCGGGGTTATCTGCGATCTTTCATTCCCTCCTCAGGCAGGGACAGTGTGTACACTCGGATCGGCCCCATTGGCTTCCCATGACCTACTCCTCATGCTTGAACTGTAAGAAGGTTTGAGCCGCATTCTGTCTAAGTGAGAGGCAAGCCGGCCAGGGGTGGGATTTTCCCCTCTCTGCAGCGCATTACCTTTTTTTCAGGTGCCAGAGCTCAGACTATCGATCAATGGCCAGCTTTCATAGTGAAGTCCGTGGGCAGTCCGCTCTCTCTGCAGTGTTCCGTGAAGGGAAAATCAAGCCCCAATCTGTACTGGTACCGGCAGGTGGCAGGAAAGGCCCTCCAGCTGCTCTTCTACTCCATCAGTACTGACGATGTACTCTCTGAGGAGCCCGAGAACCTCTCAGCCTCCAGGCCCCAGGATGACAAGTTCATCCTGAGCTCTAAGAAGCTGCTCCTCAGCGACTCTGGCTTCTACCTCTGTGCCTGGAGCCTCACAATGCGCCGGGCAGGGGAGACATCTGTGCAAAAACCCCACCTCCTCTCCCTCGGGGACTGGGTAGAGGCTGTGACTGGGCTCCCAGCTGTCAACCAAGGTGGGGTCCAGAAATCACTGAGAGTCAAGGCAGAGTTCTCCAAAGAACTTTAGTAAGTTCTTCATAGAAAGACGTATGTGTATCAGACCTGTCGGGTGCCTATAATACTCCAGTTTTGTAAGTGTGGATGGCTGGTCTTAGGCTGTCATATACCATTCCATGAAGTTTGCTATTATTGCTGCTAATGTCCCAGATTCCTCTGATCTATGTGAAATGTGCAAATGTTCAGATGTGGCTGAGAGAAGCAGGACACACCCACAGCCAGATGTGACATGAAGTAGACAAGTGAACATATGGAAAGTGCCAGGTCAGGCTGTACATCTGGTTATCTCATCGCCAGGAGATTCTCCTGTCATTGATCTTTCTGCAGAGACTAGCGAGTTTGTGCAGATTTAGACCTGAGGCAGAGCCAGCAACAGACAGAGGAACTTTGATTACTTTTCGAGTTTTAGAAATAGAACCCAAAAAATCCAGCTGTACTGACTCTCATTTCTAGTAGCAAAAGAAATGGTGCTCAAAGAGCGAACAGACGGAGGGTAAAGAAGAGGGCTGCCCATGTCACGGAAGAGGCCTGAGGACAAGACTGCATTGGCTGGAAGTGAAGGAAAGCAAACCGCTTAGATGAGATGCCATGGTTTCCTTGGCAACTCAGCTTGCTTCTGCCCTCATCCCCTCCCCCCTCCTTTCTCTTAAAAGGGTTTTCTTTTCTAATGTCCCTTCCCTTCCACAAGGGGGCGCCAGGAGTCTGTTCCTGAATCATTTAATGTGGGGTAATACAGAAGTGTTGATTTTCAGTATCCTTCCATCTGCAGAGGAAAATATGAGACATAGAGTGATGGGCAGAGGATCCTCCTGGACTTGAAGGCTCAGTGATGAAGTAAACTGTTCTTATGTCCTGGACAGTGAGCGGTCATGAAGACAATCAGAATGACGTATACCCAAGACAATGATGGGTAGAAACAGCCTGGTCAGAACCCTTAAGTTCTGAATCTAAATTGCTAGTTGTTATTGACATTGGGATACTGATTTAATCTTTCTAGATCTCATTTTGTTCATATTTTTTTTCTTCCTGGACTTTATAGTACTCTTCTTAGTGGATTGCTACAAGTGTTAAATTGACATTGTATTTATAAAGTCCTATTAGTCTAATTTTAAACAGATACTATTTTCTTTTCCTTAAGTCTACCAAATGTTTTGATTGTAACTTACCTGGAAAGAAGGTTTAGTTTTGAGCACTTAAAATAGATATTATAGCATCTAATTTTTAAAAAGTGCTAACTGCGTGGATGGCAAACCCATGAAACTTGAACCCAGTGGTGTGCCACTGGATGTTGATCGCTGGTCTGATCTTTCTGGTTTGGGCTGTCTGCCCCCTTGGAATCCTTCTTAAGAGAGAAATGTTCGCAGCAATCAGTACTAGTCAAGCAGAGCAGGTAAGAGAGTTGAAACAGATCTTTTAACTATGTGAAATATTCAGGAAAGTTCTGGAAGCATCACAAAAGAGATAAACTATCATTCCAAACAAGAGTGTGGAGACCCCAGTGAATGTTGAAAGTTCTGGAAAAGTCAGTGAGCAAACGAGTTCTTATCTTGGCACATGGTGATTGGAGATAGATCAGAAGATAAGGTGTTTGTTTAAGGCGAGGCCTGGAAGCCATCCAAAGTCAACAGAATATGGCAACAGCCTCCACTTAATCTGCCCTTCTGTGTGTAAGTCCTACTCCCTACGTGACTACTCCTGTGCCATAGTGGACTTAGAATCTCTGCCATCATAATTGCAAAGGAAACAAGAATCTGGGGCAGCGTTGGCAGATCTTCAGCACAAGTCCCACCCCCTGCCAGAAGTTCGTCAGTTTGATTTTCTCCAAAGACCGGATGGAGCTGTTGCTTTCCTAGGCACAATTCCAGGACATGCTCAGTCTGTAGATGTGCCGGGGTGACTATTCACCAAAGCCCCGACCCTAGACTCTTGCACATGGGAGGTCCAGGGCCACTTTCTGGGAACCAGAGAAACTCCTTTCATCACTCCTTGCACACCAGCCACTGTGGGACTGATATGGAGGCACCGTGAGGCCCCTGTGCCACATGGTGAAGATGGAGATGGTCCTGATCTGGGAAGCTGCTGACACTAATACACCTTCGGCTACTTTTCACTGTGACCCAGGTTGCAGGCTCTGAGCTGACAGAGGATGAAGCAAGCTTGGCCTGCTTCTTTCCTGTGATCTCCCATACTCACTGCTGGGCTTTCTGCCTCTCTAGTTTTGCCACTCTCCCCTATATTATGTTCTTCTCCCACCTCTTACTAGATAAGACAGAAAATATGAAATACACACTTTTTTTAAGCCCTTAGCCACTAGAGAATGAAACTTAGAAAAACCTGTTTGGCACAGCTTAAATGCCCAGGGATGGTGCCTTTTACTGTCTGGTGATTATTTAGAGCTCCTCTCCCTGTGACTCATTGGTGCCTCTCATTACATGAGTGGCAGGAAATGGGGGACACATGTGCAGGGTGGTGCAACAAGCTGGGGGGACAGGTGAGGCGAAGAACAGCCTGAGTGATGTGGGACCAGAGGAGCCCCAACTAGGTCAGAGCAGTTATGGCAGCTGTTGTCTTCCATTCTCCGCTGCCTCCTCGGGACCACTGCAGCCTCTGATCTGGCATGTTACCCCCTGCAGGTGTGAAAGACTGAGACAAGCTGGGCGACAGGCCAAGGGGCACATGTAGCTAGGATGCCTGCCCACCTGCCACAGACCCATCCCCCCTCTACGGTTCCACTTCACTGCCAGGGTGCTGCATAGGAAAGGCTGAGGCAGGATGTGGCCCGCGTGGCTCTCCTGATACTCGGAAGGGGGTGGGGGAGGGACTTTCACATGCACCCCACTTGTGGGACCTACCAAATGTCAAACCACATCCTGTTGTGAGCCCCGAGGTGGAGCTGTTGGCTGTTGGCACTTGGGGCTGATGTTACTCAGAGATAACAGCCCTGTCACCAGCCCTGGCCTGAGAGACCCCGTTCCTTCCCCAGTTATCTGCAGCAACCTGAGAACCTCAACCTGCATCTCTTCACTTCCTGACCTTTGATGTGAAGCCGTTCTCATTTCTGGCACTGTCTTCCTTCTTCATTCATGGCCCTAGACATCTCTACCAGAGAAGGACTGAAAGCATTGTCAGGGTTCCTGGTCCTTGCTAACTGTGGGGCTTGGGTCAGTACTGTCCCTTTATATTACTAAGCATCCTCTGAGATATGTGATGGGTTCAGGCATCAAGATGGCAGATAATGAGAATAAGGAGCTAACGCTCCCTGTTTGCCCTGTGTGGGTCAGAAGCCATCTGGCGTAGAACCCTTCCTACACACCATCTTTTCAGGAAAATAAGAAGGGTGAAAGCCAACATAAATCTTTGCAAAAGAATATGACTGAGTTGTGGAGAGTAAGAATTGCTCAAAGTAGGCCGTGACAACAAATCAAAAAAACCAGACATGGTTAGCAAAAAAATATCATAATGCTTATAGTAATTATAATAATTATAATAATGTTCACTGATACTGTGCTGAGAGCTTTGCATGCTGTGTGGATTAAATAAGAGGATGTAGTTGCACCCATTTTATAGAAATGAAGGCAGAGTCTTTGCTTTTGGTCACATAGCTGGGAAACAGTAGAGCTAAAAAAAAGACTAAAGCACAGGTCTCTGGCTTTAAGTCCATATTCCTTGCAAGCAAACTCTTAAAAGTTCAAATTTTTCTAGCTCTCATAGATTGGCAGACTAGGATGAGTCTGGACACTCAAGAGGTCTCACAGAGGGCCCTCGTAGGAGTATAATTATGACCACTGAGGATGAGATTTATGGTTATATCTGGACTTGTGAATTCCTAAGCAAGATGAAGTTCCTCACCGAGCTATCCAAGGATAAGCTATACTCTAAAGGAAACTGATGAAATTCCTCTGGAAATAGTCCCAGCTAGTTGTCACTTTCAGCTCCTTTTTTTTTTAAACAGAGTGAAGCCATTTACTGATCTATGGGATGTCACCTCACCCAGGATCCTTTATAAGGGTCCAGATACAACAAAAGTAAAGACAGTTGATGGAGAGAGAAGAGAAACACATATATCTGGGTCTTCAAAGAGTAGAACGGTAAGCAGAATGTCGCTTGTCTGTCGGAGGGAGATGTTTGAGGGGGAGGCTGAGTATCATCGCCGGAAATCTTAAGGAGCAGTGGAAATCTTAAGAGAGATGGAGGTGTTAAGGAACCCAGGAACTTCAAACCCACAAGCAACGCAAAAATGAACACAACTTCAGAGAGGAGAAGAGAACATCCAACTTGGCGAGGAAATCTTTTGTGTTTAGGCCCCAGGTGCAGTGAATAAAATATCAGATTGTAGGGGCCCAGAGCCTATAAATGACTGTTCTGGAAACTAGAGTTTGCCATAAGCAGTGGAAATACATTGTAGCTACAATTAGTGGCCAGACTTCATGGCATTCTATAACATAGGTTTTCTTATACGCCACAAGAAATATCCCAGGAAATGGGGGAATAGTGACCTGGTGACTAAAGTTGGAGAGTCAGTTGGGGAGTCAAAGACAGATTCATCATCCATAGTTTAGAGGCAAAGCCAAGATTTGGCCTGTGGGTCTTAGCCACACACCTGACCCTCACCAGCATCTCCTAATGCCCTAAATGAATGTGTGTCTAGGGTAGTAAGCTTTCTTCTTTCTACACACAGCTTCAATAGAGAGCTTCAGGCACTAGTCTTCCCCTCCACACCCCCCCCTCACTAGGGTGGTCTCATGACACTCCTACTCTGTAGGACACTTGGGGCTGCATATCACACAGACATAAATGAAGAAAAAAAGAAAGTGGCTCAGGAAGGAAAGGGACAGATGAACATTCATTAGTATCTTTTGCCCTTATTTCAACTTTTCTAGGTATAAATTCTTTTTTTTCTCTTCTCTTCCACCTTCGTTCTCAACTGCCTTATTAAATAGAAACAAAAGCCTTTGTCCTTCAGTGGTCTTAACAACTCCAGGAGCAATGCATTCCCTCGCTGCACCAGCTCAGCAAGGCAGGGTGCAAGGGGAAGATCTCTGAGGATAATGGTGCTGAAAGGAGCTCATAGAAAAATTCCTCCTCTAGGCAAGTGACTGGAATCTCCCTCTGTCCAAGAAGTTTCCATCATTACTTGGCAATTTGGACTCCTCCTTTCCCTTCCTAGTTGCCAAATAAATCCATGAAATTGGTAGGTTGATTTCCCTCTCGGGCTGCTACCTGAGGGGAGTTCAGCTGTGCCCCGTGGGATGATGATAACATGTGGAACGCTCCCCACCTCAACAGAATTTGTTATAAGTCTCTTCAGTCCTTGAGCATGTGCTGCCACCCCACTGTCGTTCTTTGGAACTTTGCTGCCGTCTCTGTCCTGCGTTCTTCTCACACAGTCCCCTAGTGACAGGAGACCCAGATCAACTTTGGTGTGAGGCTCGCTGGACAGGCCTGGGAGAGTGAAGGGCCTCTCCATTCTCCCCACTGCATGAATAACTGAACCCAGTGGTCCCTCAGAGATTCTTTCCTTTCTCTCTTGCCGTAACAGTTCTAGTTTAATTCTCTAGACTCAGCAGGCCATCTGATTAGTAGCCTCTTCACTCTCTAGAGTGTAACAATGTGTACAATAAGTTACACGATTGTCCTGTTCCTGACTCATCTTTACTCAGTCTATCCTAAGGATGAATAGTGAGGCAACCAGGGATCGATTCTCTTGGATTCTAGAGTAGGGGGAGGAAAGCAGAAGAAATCCCCTTGTCTGGGCCTAGGACCTGAGTGGGAGTTGTGTTGTTTAGGAGAGACAAGGAAATAGTTGTAAAGACAAGGTGAGAAGAAACTCCCGTTGGTTACACAGGATGGTGGGTGTGGACCAGATGGAGCTGTTCATAACCATCCATCTCTGTGAAGTCCCCTGGATGGAAGGGTGCCATGTACTTGATGTATACCTTCTAGAGGAGATTTCTCCATTCTTCATGGGTAACCTGTTACATATTCTAGGTTTCTACCCAAGAATATCCTCCTACCTGATAATGCCTCAACTTTCTGCATCAGCAAGATGACAGTCACCTGACCCATAATGAGTCACCTTCTCCCAACCTCCACCTTTCTTTGGCTCTACCCACTCACAGATCTGCTCACTCAAGTCTGTCCTTCAACACCCTAGGCCCCAGTCTGCTTTCTGTGCCCCCCCACTCTGGTACCTCCTTCTCTCAACCATCTGGATGTGTTCTAGTCAGTTTATCTTCCCGTTCAACCCGTAGAAAAAGAACCAGAACTTGCCTGTAGCTTCCCCAGGTCTAGAGTAGAGGCAACCCTTTGTGGACACTTCTGTGGAATCTAACGGTTGTTGTGCTATTAGACATTTCTAGCCATTATTAAAAAATAAGAAGAAAAGGCAAGAAGACAACAGTAGGCTCAACCAATCGAAGCTGTGCTACAGATTGAAGCATCTAGAGAAAGTTATGACTGATGGAATTTACCAGAACACCAGAACATCATGAGTCCCTGAGGCCAACCCTGCTATGAGAGTCGTCCTTTCCTGGCCCACACAAGCTACCTTCGATAGAACCCTCATCTTCAAAAGAACCCTGAGCATTCAATGTCATAGTGTCAAGAAGTGTTCCCTGAGAATCTATTACCACCCAGGGCCTTAGAATGTGATCTTATTTTAAGTAGTTTTTGCAGATATAATACATTCAGATTTCTGATGAAATGGTTCTGGATTCCAGGTGAAATATAAATTCAATAACTTGCTTTTTGATAAGGTGAAGAAAATGGAAATTTAAATGTAATGTCACAGGGGAAATGCTGTGTGAAGACAGAAGCACAAACTGGAGTGATGCTGACATAGCCAGAGTAGCCAGGAGCCCTCAGAATGGGGAGAAGCTAGAAAGAATCCATCCTGGAAATGTCAGACAGCGTGGCCTTGCTGATACCTCGGTTTTAGATTTCTAGCTTGATAATTATGAGGGAACTGGTTTGGTTTCTATTATTTCTGACTACCAAATGGATCTTTGTGATGACACTTTGTTTTAGCAGCCTTAGGAAATTGACACAGCAAGGAATTAAGGCATCCTCAGTGTATTTCCGTGGGTCCTGTCCCTCTGCTCAGAGGCAGCTACTCTAGTGTCACTGTGACACCACAAGCCCAACTCCATCAGGCCACAGTCCTGGTCACTACTTGGAAAAGCCTCTGGCACCTCTATCTTCGGAAAAGCATGCTGCAGTTTCATCACTTACAATCACTCGATGTGTGAACTACAGTTTCTACATCTAGAAAGATATCTGCACTGTACTTGGGTGCTCTGTTAAATGGAGGTTAAATGGGGTGATATGTGTGAGTGAATCTACCCTAAGTTCCCGAGGAGACAACAGGCTCTCAGGAAGAGACCCATCTTTCCTATTTCCTACACTTCTCTGATTTCAGATTTTGTCTCCCCACCCCATACCTGTCTTAATCAACATGACTGTGGTTATTCTTATAATTTCACCCTTTTTTTTTCTTTAATCATTTTTTTTTTTACTTGCCCAGTGCAAAGTTCTACCACAGTAACTCAGATTTTCATGGAAAGCATACACTGGTTAGGAGGTTGGCTCCATCTGAGCAGGTGTATCTGACACTCTACTCTTGGGGTGGCCTCATCTCCATCCATTAAGCAAAGAGGCCCAGTGGGAAGGGTTACTTCGCATGTGCCACCCAGCCCTACTCACCCCTCTTCTCTTCTCAGGAACCTCCCTCTCTTCTTAGGACTTGCTTGTTCTGCTCCTGGGAGACCACATATCCCCAGGCTTCACACACCAATGTTCTCAGTTATAGGCTTTTCTAGAATCCCAAACTAAACAAGCAGGGCTGGGAAGGGAGGAGGTACTGCTTATCTCTCTTGGAGAGAACAGACAGATACTAGGATGAGGTGCAATTAGCTAACAACCCATCAGGTCAGTGAAGGGTGATAATTCAGGGGCAAGGATTTTAACTAGGGTCACGCTGACCTCAGCCTCATGTAACTCAGAAGAGCCACTTCACAGATGAGTGTTAGGTCTCTGTGGCAGCTGCTGGGGGAGGAGCTGTACTCACTCAGTCTGCCATCTGATATCCCCATTTGAATCACAGAAGGCTTTAGTCTGACACCTGATATAAAACAACATAGCAGAGTTATGCAAAGCAAGAAGCATGTGCACTAATAGCCCATTAGTAGTGGGCAGGAGAATGCCTGCAGTGAATGTGGAAAGTAGCACAAACCTGAAACCAAAACACTGAAACAAGATACATGAGAGTGAGGACAGACACAGATAAAACCTAAAGGTGTAAGAGATGACACCTGAACATTGAATTGACTGGGCACTGTCGCCCACGGTCGGCCTGGCCCTGTCCTATGCCAGGCATACAAGCTTTGCCGAGTCTGTTCTCTCCGTCATCGTCATGCAGGTTTCCTAGAGCTCAGCCATTGTTCTCTAGACTAATTCCACACTAGGGACCTGGAATGGCTGGTCTGGACCACGGCTTCGGGGATCTCGAGGAGGAAGGGCCAGGATCAGGAGGAAGCAGCGCAGGTCAGAGAAGACGTTTAGTCACTCCAAATGCCTAAGGGGATAGTTGCTTCCTTGGGTCAGAATTCAGCCAAATTCAGGATCCCAAAGACACCACTGAGACAGGAGCAAGCCCAGCACACCATGTTTATTGGTTCCATCTGTTTCTGATTCAGGGCCAGGTGTTTAATCTGCAGAGAAGCGGTGAGGAAGGACACATGTCCACCTAGGGAAGGGATGAGTAGCAGAAGAACTCTGGAAACATGGTCAAGTGGAGACAGAAGAATCCAGGACAAAGATGAAGAGTGATTCAGGATGGGTTTTCATAGCAGGCCTCAGGAGTGCTTCTGCTTGACCTGAAGAAGAGAGGACATTATCAAGTCCCAGGGCCTGCAGAGCAGGAGGGGTGGGACAGGAGTAGAAGCAGACACGGGGACCTGATTCTGAGGAGAGCTTGTTGGATGTTGCTACTTGTCAGTGGTGCCTTCTGTAATGACCCTTGTATTTTCTCCCCAGGTTGTGGTCCATTTTTTCACTGAGATAAAACCATCAGGGCTGGGCCTGGCTTTGGGCCCCCTCCATGCCATCCAGAGTTTCACCCTCCCTTCAGTCACTTGGCCAACCCCCCCCTCCTTACCATGGCCATCAACACGAGGGCACTGACCAGCAAAGCATACAGGGTGGCCTTGCCCAGCAGGATCTCGTAGAGCAGGGTGGCTGACAGGACTCCTTGTTGATAGGACACTGTTGGGAGGAAAGAAGAGCGGTAGGTACCTGTGAGTTAGTAGCGCTGTCCTCTGCCACCCCCACTGTGCATGAGGACTCTCTACTATGGTTCCAAAGACAAGACCAGGGAAGGTGAACAGAAATGGAGAGGCTTACTTACCAGAAGTGAAGCCACAGTCTAAAAAAAAAGAGGGAGAGAAAAATAGGTGAGATAATGTCGCTTCCATAGGACAATGAGTCTTGAACTGCAGACCTTAAAGCCAGACTCATAGGTATGGACAAACACACCAGATGGTGCAGTGTGCCTCCTGTCTTCCTCATGCGGATCCAGTGTAGGGATTGTCATTGTCAACTTATCCAGGATCAACAGTGGAATGGGAGATAGTGCACAGGAGCTAAGCTCCATGGCCAGTCACAGAGGACCCATCAGCCCAGCAGAGAGGGCTGAGGATCTGTGGAAGGAAAGGGACGGACTTCCCTACTCATTACTACGTTGCCTCGGAGGAAGTGTACCCTATGGTTCGATAATACTGTACTATAGATCATCATTCTCACAACTCTGGCTTTATTTTGGGTCTACTCTCGATTTCTGCCTGGATCTTTCACCTGTGCCTGGCACCGATCTGGCTCAGGCTCCTCACTGGTCTCTCCAGACCCACTCACCTGCTTTGCCCTGAACTTCAGCACTGACATTCTGGGTGACAGGTCTGGCCCGGTCCTGCCGGTCCCATGGGTCATCATCTGAGAGCCCGTAGAACTGCACTTGACAGCGGAAGTGGTTGCGCGGGTTGTGCCAGAAGGCAGCTGAGACCCTCAGGCGGCTGCTGAGGCAGTAGCTGGAGTTTTTGTTGCCAGGGTTCTCCTGGTAGGGCTGAGGGTCCGTGCTCACCCCGCTGAGGGTCTCCTTGCCATTCACCCACCAGGTGAGCTCCACGTGGTCGGGGTAGAAGCCCGTGGCCAGGCACACGAGCGTGGCCTTCTTTTTCTGGCCGATCTCTGCTTCTGATGGCTCGAACACAGACACCTTGGGTGGATTGACCCTGTCCAGGTTTTCTGCACAGTGAAGAGGGGTTGGGAATAGGGCTGCTCTCAGAGCTGTCTGGAGGAACCATTCATCTCAGACGTTCTCCTCCTTTCTCACCTGTCCTTCATATTTACTCCTTGGACATCAACTGGCTATTATCTCTCTGTCCCCCTAGGCTGACATTATAAGCAGCACACCCCACAGTTCTGAGCAGTGTCCTTCACTGACACTTGGATTCTATCAGTGAAAGCTCATCTGTGTCTTCTTCAGCATTTTATGCAGTAGCTGTTTAAATGGAGCCCTGGTCAGAAATCTCGATAATAGGATACAAATCCTAGGAGTGTCTTTGCCTAGGATTTGATTTTGACTTATGAACAGGCTCTTTGCTTCACGTTGTTTTAGTTTTTGTGTTTTTTTTTCTGTTCATGAATTGAAAAAAGTCATAAAACTCACTTTGCAGAACAAGTTTAAAGATTAAAGGACATGACTATTTAGAATAAGCACATTATTTGTACCTGAAGGTAAGAACTGAGGAATGAAGGGAAATTTGTGAAACAAGAGGGTTTTGGGCCAGTCTTTTTTCGGATGTCATTATACACATGTAGTATTTGTGTGCACTCATGCGAGGACAGCTTTGGGTGTACAGCAAGTCTGTAAAAATGTGAGGTTTTCCTGCACTTAATAGTACATGAAACTGTCCTATCAACTCCTCTGCCTCTAAGTACCACTTAGTGATTTCCCACTTTGTTCTTTACTTTTCTTTAAATTTTTTTCCCCAAGGAATTCTATTAAATACCTCTTGTATCAGAACCTTGTCCTAGTCTCTGGGTTATGGAAAAATCTGTTCTGACTTGCTTTCCATGTCTACAGTATCTGACCTGCTTCTAGGACCCAGGTTCTGGGTGTGTGGTTCCCACACCCACCGCACAGGTCCACCTGCAGAGGATGACCCAGTGCCAGTTCTCATCCTTTGTGGCTGCCATTTTGAAATTTGAAATAATGTTTCGATAGGAGCCTGTGCATTCCATTTTGTTCTGGACCTGCAGATCCTGCAGCTGACTCTGTCTCCACCTTAACAGTCTCCTTTTACCCCAATTCCTATCTTGAGAATTAGTTATGCTGCTTAACTGGTAAGATCCTCACTTCTATCTGCAGTGCTTCGCTCCATCGACCTTCCTGTTCTCAGCGTGTCTCAAAGAACCCAGGATTTTCCCAACCCTCCCAGGTCACTGTGCAGGGAACCCCTCCTCCAGCAACGGATCCCTTGTATAAGGATGTGCCCTGAGCTGTATGTGCTGTTCTGGAGGGTAATTGTTGAAGCCATGAGCCTGGCAAACACAAGCACAAACTGCAAAGCGTCGTCTGTACCACTCCATAGTCTTTGACCAGCCATACTCCCGAGGGAGGCCCCCTAGGGACAGACTTGCTTGTGTGTGTTCCTAGTGAGCTGCTGCTTGTCTGTGTCCTGCTTACAGGCTGCAGGAGCCTCACATGAAATTGCAAGGTTTCTCTTTCCTCTCCGCAGTCCACCTGTGACACATGCCCTGCCCTCCACATCATCTCTACGTTCCAGAGAAAATGAAGTTCACACTAACTCCGTCAGTCACAAAGAGCCAGGCTTTGGGACCCAGCCCCGGCTCCTTCCAATCTCCTCTTTCCCCAGCCAGCTCCTGGATCACAGGAACTTCCTCCAGTCACACTTTAGTGCACCTGAGCCCATAGGTTCTAGTTTAAGGACAGTCCAACTATCCACGGTCTCTCTTGTGGCCGTAATCAGATAATTCTGTTGATATACCCAGCTTGGGATTTGTCTCCCTTCTCCGGTTTCAAGGTTTCTATTGTTAAATGACATTTAAAGTTCCTTCCAGCCCTAAAAGTTAATATTCTTCAAGAGAATTTTCCTCACTTTTGAGGCAAAATATCTATATCGAATATGAGAGTTAATAATAAATAAATTAGACCACTTGTCTTTCAGCACACCTGGGATATGACCGGGATCGCCCAGGGGACAAAGGCACCTCAGGGACTGAGGTCACCGCCCTCAGGCCAGTAGCCTGCTGAAGGGCCAGGGGCAGTTGATGCTGGGCCCTGCCGCTGTTTCGGGAGTCCCAAGCTTCCCAGCAAAGAGGTGGAGGGCTTAAATCTGAATTTAAATCACATTGAAGTCAGAAGCCAGACTTGTCTGTCTCTTGTTTAGGAGCTCACGAGTTTGTGTTTCACTTTTGCCCCAATCATCCCAGCTGTTCCCATCCACCCAGCTTCGCCTTTTAGCCCCTTCCCACCCCTCCTGCCACAGCTTTTCTCCAAGCCAGATTTGCCCTGCTGACTTTTTCCCTCTATCCTAGCAGCTGCCCAAGTCCTAGTACTAGAAATCCTCTTCTCCACGACTCACCTGGTCCTTAACCACCCCCGGCTCCCAAGCGAAGGGGCGCGGGAAGGTGAGAGCTGCGCCCGCCGCGATCGCCAGGGCTCCGCAGACACCCAGCCCGGGTCCTCCCACGCCAAAGCCCCCAGGGACCCCGGGCCCAGGGCGGAAAGCGAGACGCGCGCATCTCACCTAGGACCGTGAGTCGGGTGCCGGGACCGAAATGCTGCTCGTTGGTACACGGAGGCGCAGCCTCGCTCCCAAACCCCGCGGCCCGGCCCCTCCCCAGCCCCGCGCCGGGCGCACGGCCAGCGGACACTCACCCAGCACGGTCAGCCGGCTGCCGGCCCCAAAAATCTGGTTGGCGGCTGCAGAGCACAGCCCAGGGTCCCCCCACAAAAACCGGACCCGCGCTGCCCGCGCCCACCGCGCCCGCGCCCCGCGCTCACCTAGCACCGTGAGCCTCGTGCCTGGCCCGAAGTACTGAGTCTCTTGGTTCACGGCCCCCCAGCCCCACACAAAAACCCGCACCATCCTCGCTTACCTACAACCGACAGCCGGGTGCCTGCACCGAAGTACTGAGTGTTTTGGCCCACAGCACCCAGGCGCAGCACAAAAATAGCACAAGCCATTCCCAGCCCAGGGAGCACTGAGAGCCCACACTCCCGCTACCCCCGACTCCTCCGTGCCCCGCACCTACCCAGCACGGTCAGTCTGGTACCTGGGCCGAAATACTGCGTGTCTGTGCTCACAGCATCCCGGCCCAGGACAAAAACCATGCTGTCCACTGCTCTTACTGTCCCGGCCCAGGCCAGTCCCACTGACCCGAAGGTTCCTTAGCTCTCCCAGCACCGAGACCAGGGTGCCTTGGCCCCGGGCTGAGCAGAGACCATCGCACAGTCCCAAAGGCACACAGTGTGCTGCCCACCCCTCGGGGTCCCACCCCACCCGCGACCTGGCCTCCTTACCCAGCACTGTCAGCTTGGAGCCATCCCCAAAATACAGCTGTCCTGTGTTCGCACAGCCCTGGGGATCCTAGCGCAAACCCCAGCCTCCCCCACCAAGCGCCCTGGGTGGCTCAGCATTCACCCCTTTTCCGAGGCCGAGTTCAGGGGGCCTAACCCAAGCAGCCCTCCCACCTTCCCGCTGGGCCTGGGGGCTGGTCTTACCTAACACCGTGAGTCGGGTCCCTGGCCCGAAAAACTGCTCAGCATAGTAGCACAGCAGGAAGGGGCTGCCCAGAATTCCTCCTCCTTCTCCGCTTGGCTTCCCCCAGCTCAGGAAGGGCGCACCCTCCTGCTGCCTCCTGCGCTGGCCTCTTCCCACTACCACAATTCTCAGGGCATTGTACGAGGTCACCCTCAATTTGCAGACAATCAGGCTGGCATAGGAATGGTGCAGTAGACTGGAGACCCAAAGGTTGGGGATGGTGACTGGTGACATGGAAAACTTGCAGGTTAGACCCTGTCTCTTATTGCTTAGGTGACCTGTCATTGGCCTCAGCTTCTTCATGGTAAAGATGGCATGTCTCACCCACAAACTTTTTTTTTTCTTTTACTGAATTTTTAGTACGTGATGTGTGTATAAGTGCTTTGTCAAGACAAGTTTACTGAAAAATACCGGCTGGTTTCCTGGTGCGCAGCCTCAGCTGTCATGTTCCCAGGAAGCTTTGGGGGTAGGGGAGAGACAGAGGTCTCCACTGAGTCCAGACCAGGCAGGATGGGCAGGAGTCAGCCACACACACGCATCACCGCCTGGTGCCTGCAGTCTGTGGCTGGGAAGGAGCATTTCGCAGGGCAGGGCTTTTTGTAAAAGCGCCTCCTTTACTTGAATCATTGTGCCCCCCCCCCAGTCCTCACAATGTTATACTGTGATACAAAAACGTTTCCTCCCTGCGGGCTCCGTTCCCAAACACTGGGCAGGGGCAGGAAGCGCAGGTGGCAGAGGTTAGTCTGACTGCGTGAGCCTTTGGGAAACACCAGCGTAGGGTAAATTTGACGTGGGGAGGAGCTCAGGGAAAAGCAGTCTTGGTGGTGATGGGCAGGGGAGGGGGCTCCCTCCTGCAAACAAGCACCACACTGAAGAGGCCATCTATGTCACCGGGTCTCCCTTCTGGGGCTCACTGAACCCACCTGTTCAGACTGGCATTTATAGTGATGCCAATGGGAGGAGCAAGGGGCAAAAGGACAGCTTTGAGAGGGGTCCAGAGCAGGGCACAAGGACAAACAACTCAGAAAGCGCTGTCGTCCTCACTGCTTCCTGCACAGCTCCTCACTTTCCCATTCAGCCATCCCAGAGTTTAGTGAAAACCTGCTGTGTGCTGGGCTGCCTGCTGGCTCTCTGAGTAGCACACACCAGGACCTGCCCTTTTAGCCTTTGATTTGATGATTCCTCCCACAGTCTTGCAGCCAGCTGGAGGGAAGCTGAACCTCCAGGGCCAATGTGTTGTGTGGGCCTCCACTCGGGCCTCTGCTGGCACAGCTGTTTTCTGCAGTGGCTGACTGAGACCAGTTCTTTTTCTGAAGGGCGCCACCTCTTCAGACCTGTCCCTGAAATGGACAAAACTCCTCAGAAATGGAGTGTTAGTTCCTGCCTGCACTGTGATACACTGCTCATATTGCTACTTCAAAACATTGCCTTGTATTTCAGCCCTTTCTTTTCATGATTTAGTCACTTTATGAACCACTAACTGCTTGGAGACTGTGATTTGGAAACCTTTATTCTCTTGGAGGTCAGTAGCAGTACACTGCAATGATATGTGCCTACTGAGTGGGTAAGTGTGTGTATAAGTATGTAAATATGCATGTGTACGTGTGTGTAATTACAATACAGTATGTGTTTGTGACCATTTCAGGAGGTCCAGTGGTTATGACAGCTCCTAAGTTGGGGCTCTTAGTCAGATTTATATCTCCCTAATGTCTACACTGCGCCAAAACATCATGTAAAAGCTAGGGATACTCTCATAATCACATCCTTGTTATGCAGGAACTTAGAGTCAACTGAGGGTGCAGGACAAGGAAAAAGGTGGTTTCTACTGAGTTTAACAGGATGTGACGAAGATGTGCACAAGGCATTTTTGATGGCAAAATACAGGGTTTTAATTTTGTTTCTGAATTTAATACAGTTTAAGGGGGGTAAGGGATGAGGAGAAGGCTAAAAATGAGGCTAGAATAAAGAGTCAGAGAAGGCTTTCTGGAAGGGCAGCTTTGAAGACAAGTAGAAGACAGTGCAGAAAGAATACTGTGTTCTCCCAGAGAAATCAGATGTAGCATGTGCATAATGACTGGCAAGAAGCTTCAGGGTATAGAAAGAAAAGGAACACGGTGAACACGGAATAATGCGGTAGAGTTCAGCATCAGTCTCTGTGCCAGTAATTATGTCACCATGGTGACCACGAAATGGCAGTTTCTGAAGAGTTTCTAGTCGAAATAGCGCTGATTCTTGGTTTATGAAATTTCATTTTCTCTCCTGCCAGGAACATTCAGTGCACATTTCCACATCCTTCTAATTCACTAGACAAAAATTTGTCAACAGATTTGTAATTTAAAATGCAAGACATGTCTTCTATAGAATAGAAGTCTGGGAGTCAGTGCATCCCCTTCAGCTGGGAAAGCTGCTCGGTGAACACACCCAGGTGGGTGTGCTCAGGGGGTGGCAAAGGGAGGTGGATGCACACGGGAAACCAAGGTGTGTTAGCCACAGCGGCATGACAAGTTGGCAGATTCACACCTTTGTGGGGGTCAGCTGTACTTCAGATTTGTACTGATTTTGAATACTTGTCATTTCTGTCTTGACTGAAAGGCCAGATCACAAGGAGTTCAGACAGAGGAAAGAAGTGATATCTAGACATGCACAAGTCAGTCAGGCAGACCACGACATGTTTATTGATTCCATCATCTCGACACTCTGGGATCCCCCTGGGGGAGGGAATATTGCAGCGAACATCATGCAAGGGCGTATGAGTAGGGGGAGCAGAATTAGAATGAGTAGGGAAATGAAAAGTTTTTTAGAAGCTCTGGCAGAAGAAGGATCCATGTGGACAGCATAATGGGTTGGAAGTTTCTGCTTCTTTGTCCATTGTGGGTTCAGGAATGTTTTTTCTTGACCTGCAGAAGAGAAGGGTAGGAAGTTACCAGGATCTATGAGTGGTGGGATGTAGGAGAAAGAAACAGTGTCCACTGACCACATAAATATTAGGGCTATTGGGCCTGGGATTTAGCTCAGTGGTTTCGGTGCCTGTCTTGCAAGCACAAGGGCCTGGGTTTGATCCCCTGGTAACCACATACAACAATTTTGGGAGTGGAGACTCACATCCAACAGCAATCAGCACCATATGCCACAGTGCTGGATGTGTAATCCCAGCACTCCGGAAGCAGAGGCAGGATTGCTGTGATGTGAGTCGGAGGCTGAGCTCAGGGCCAGCCTGAACCACAAAGACAGACCCTGTCTCAAAAAAAAAAAATAAATAAATAAAGAGGGGGGTCTTCACAGTCTGGGTTGGGAATTTGAGTGACGCTGGCTCCTCCTTTCCAGAATAGTCCTCCCACTGTAATTAATCCTCCTTAGGAGAAGCTTAGCTTTTTAGGCATGTGAGTCAAACCTCCTCCTTTCCTCCTGCCCACTTCTGGTCTTGGCAGTTTCTCTATCCACCGGTCTCTGAGCTGTTGGGTGTTATGCGTTGCACGGAGCCTCCCTGCTCCCTCTACCCTCCTCTTACCGTGGCCATCAGCACCAGGGCACTGACCAGCACAGCATACAGGGTGGCCTTCCCCAGCAGGATCTCATAGAGGATGGTGGCAGACAGGACCCCTTGTTGATAGGACACTGATGGAAGGAAGTGAGAGCAGGTCCACCTTATGTGTAGATAGTTCTGGCCTCTACCAACCCTGGTATCCTGGTTCCACGGCCGAAATCACAATAAGTAGAGAGAAGAGAGGCTCACTTACCAGAGGTAAAGCCGCAATCTGAAAGAAAAGAAGGGAGAAAAATCGATGAGAGTCATCATCTTCCTATGCAGATTCAAAATTAAGGAACCCTAGGGGTTAGCACAGACCGGCAGGCCCAGGGCACTGTCTTTCTTGAATCATGCAGATGTCAGCCTGTCTCATTCAACACTTTGGCAAATGCAACACCAGAGGGAACAAAGGGGTTAAGGAGACATTGATCTACACAGGTCTCATGGAAGCTGGGCACTAGCTCAAGGATGAGTTGAGGAGTAAGTAGAGATGCCCAGCTCATCTTCATGATAGACCTGAGCACATTTCCTCTTTTCCTTTCCTATCTAGTCCCTCTGCTTGGATCTTTCACCTGTGCCTGGCACCGATCCGGCTCAGGCTCCTCACTGGTCTCTCCAGACCCACTCACCTGCTTTGCCCTGAACTTCAGCACTGACATTCTGGGTGACAGGTCTGGCCCGGTCCTGCCGGTCCCATGGGTCATCGTCTGAGAGCCCGTAGAACCGCACTTGACAGCGGAAGTGGTTGCGCGGGTTGTGCCAGAAGGCAGCTGAGACCCTCAGGCGGCTGCTGAGGCAGTAGCTGGAGTTTTTGTTGCCAGGGTTCTCCTGGTAGGGCTGAGGGTCCGTGCTCACCCCGCTGAGGGTCTCCTTGCCGTTCACCCACCAGGTGAGCTCCACGTGGTCGGGGTAGAAGCCCGTGGCCAGGCACACGAGCGTGGCCTTCTTTTTCTGGCCGATCTCTGCTTCTGATGGCTCGAACACAGACACCTTGGGTGGGTTGACCCTGTCCAGGTTTTCTGCACAGTGAAGAGGGGTTGGGAACAAGGTTCCTGTCAGGGTTGACTGGACCTGGAAGGGGCTATATGAATGTGTGAGAGCGGGCAAGAGATCATGATGGCATTAAAACTATGCCACAGTACATTCTGTGTGGCTTGGGGATGTTGTTTTCTCTCTCAACTTTTCTACTTTTTTCTATATAATCCCATAGGTACACACTGCCTACTATCCTTCCCATTTTCTTCAGGTGACATCCATCCCAATTTTCTTGCCTTTTCTTGCAATAAGTCATACTCTGGGACTTGTTTGATCCTCTGTAAAAAGAATATACCACTGTCATTCAGTCTTGCTTAGTGTGTGACCATCCAATCTTTTAGACAGAAGCAATCATGTTAAAGTTGAATGAGCTTATTTTATGATAGAAGAATATTGTTAGAAGCGTGATCATAGGGATTAAACTGATTTTTTCTGATTATCATTTTCTTCTTTTTGGGAAAAATAGTATCCTACTTGAGTCATGCCACGTGTTAGAGTTAGCTTTTCTTGCTTAAAGAGATACCTTCCTCATCACATTGACCATATTTTTCTCACTGCTGTTCTCAACTCTTGTATTTCACACGTAATCTGCATCAAGTGGCCAGCTTGCCTCTGGCCAGTGCCTTGTCTGATGCTTTCTCCTCCCCTGCTCAGAGTGGCCGTAGTATCTCGGCTTGCATGGTTATCATTTGATGCTACTCATGGGTTGAACTTTTACTTGTTTTCTGGTCTCACAAGCCTTTTTAGTCAGGTTTGGTGACTTAGCCAAACTCAGTATTCTTAAAAGTAGTCAAAACTAAATAAATCACAAAGCCCAGTGTCATTTCAGCACAGGCTTCACCCTAAGAAGCCCTTATCCTTGTGCATGCTTGACAGAGGGGAGATCACTGGGATCACTGGGAAAATGATCTCATTTGAAGATATGTGAGGAATGGAAAAATCACATTTGTCCTTCATGAGCTTTTCTTTTTCCAGAGTTTACCACCCTCTCTACACCACACTGCTCTAAACATAGGGGTGGATTTTGGTGCCACCCGAGTCTAGACATCTCTATTTTTTTTCAAAGTTGAGAAATGGCTTGAATAGAAAAGCAGAGACATGGGTGTGGAAAAAGGAAACCCTGACCCAGCAATGATCAATGACAAGAATGAAATTCATCACCTTAAGCTGATCTTTCACAAAGAATTTTCATATAAGCTGGTCCGTTTCATTTTACATGCCTTAGAGAGACTGAGACAATTTAAATCGCTTTCCAAATTCCTTAATCCCCACCTCCACCATTTTCGCAGCCTCTGGAGCCAAGGCCTTTAAGTCTAGTCATTGCACTTTCCACTGAACCCTGTGCCAGTGGCCTCCCCTTCAGGTCTGCCCAAGCTCTCAATTCTGGTGGGACCTAGGTGCCCACTCCTCTGGCCTTGTCTCCATCTCCAACCCGGACTCCATCTCTCCCAGTCTCACTCCACTATCCTGTCTTCCTCCTCCTTAGCATTGTAATGGTTTTATTTCATTCTCATATTGATATGTTACCCTGTTATCCCAGCATTGGTCTCGAGAGCTGAGAAAACAGGTTTCTTACTTATTTTTTCTTAATACCACATAGTTGCTAAGACAGTATAAGTTTCTCACTGCCACAATTTCTTCAGACCTTTTCCCCAGACACTCACCAAACATAGTCTACCCCAGGGACTCCCCAGGAAGCTCCCACCACGCCACAGCAGACTTGTGTCCTTGGTTTCAAGAGCAGCCCTTCAGCCCCCCGATCCACCATCCTGGTTCTCCCTGACTCTCAGTCCTTCAAAGAGCCCCAGGAAGATGAATGTGGCTCCTCAGAGTCCCGCAGAGACAGAGAAAAGGAGGAAGGTGCAGGCGAGACCAGAGTTCTGCGGCAGAGGGAGGTGTCATGGAGGATTTGAACCAGAAGACAGCTCTTCACCAAGATAAGGCTAACAGCAAGAAAGTGGAATGAAAATGGAGAAGAAAAACAAGGAAGACAAAAAGGAGAAAATGAAACAGCAGGTCCACTAAAAAAAAAAAGTAGAAACCAGAGAGCCCCGAAGAACAATGTAAAGAAGAGCAACCAAACCACAAAGTTCTGAAGACAAGGATGGAGCTCTGAGACTGGAGAGCTGAAAGCGACCAGGAGGAGAGCACAACGGTAAGTCCACAAGCCAAGGGGGAGGTAGGAGACAGTGCAGGGCCCTGGTGCAGAGCGACAACATTGACCTCATACCCAGTGCAGCATCCCAGATCTCTGCCATCAAATGCAGTCACCCCCACTCAGGAACATAACTCATACCTATCACAGTGAGCCTTGTGCCTGATCCAAAGTTGAGCGGTGAATTATAGGAACACAGCAGGAGATGGCTGTGGTAAAACCCACTTGGGGCTCCAGCCAGAGGTCAAGCTCTAGCCCTTTCCCAGGGATGGCCACCTCTCTCCGCTTGCACTCATAGCTCTGGAGTAAAGAAACCCAACTGGGAAATTGTCTAACACATTACGGAATGAGAAGGACAGGAGAAAAAAGTTTAAGAAGGGTAGATCCATCTGAATACATAAGAAAGAAGGATAGGCCAAGAAGGAAGGGAGAAGGAAGATCATGTACTAAAAGCTTGGAGAAGAGAATTAGAGGGACTGAATGAGTCCCACCTAACGAGAGACAGACTCAGACAGAACCCCCCATGTAATGAGATGCGACCGAGTCCCTCAGTCCCCTACCTTACCCAGGACAGAGAGTCGAGTCCCCTCTCCAAAGTGCTGTGCCTGATTGCTCCACAGTACCAGATGAGGGTAGCAAACCCCACGGGAGTGGCTGGGGCCCTTCCTTCCTTCCCAGAGCTGGCTCTGCCATGACCCCACCCTCCCTCATTCTCTGAGCTGCAGCCCAGGCTTTGTCCTCAGTCCCTGCCCTTTTCCAGGAGTCTCCCTGCAACTCCAAGCTGACAGTATCACACAACAAAAGAAGACTTTCACCTACCCAAGACAGACAGCTTGGTTCCACTGCCGAAAGTTAGCCTTTCATTAGATGCACAACACTAAAGCCTGGAAGGAAAACTGCAGCCTGCTGCCTTCAATTTTTCCCTACCCACTGCTTGTCTTCTTTTCCTAGTCCTTCTAGGAATGCACCTTTGAGGAGCAGAGGGGCAGGGCAGCCAACTGGGCAATTGGAAGTGCTGTGGTCCTGGAACTAATTCACTCCGACCATGGCAGTTTTAAGGACCTCCATCTAACATGGCCAGGACAGGGTCCACCAAGGAGACAGGAGACAACATAGTAACTCTTCCAACTAGGTCTCCCTATTTCTGGCTTGGCACAGCCAGAGCACAAAATACTGGAAATAGACTACACCTTCCTCATTACACCAAAAAAAGAATTTAGATCCTCTAGATGAAAGTGTACTTTAACCAGCATGCCCAAGATAGAGGCTCCATTTGGTTCCCAGCCCTCCAATCCCAACTTACCTACAACAGTGAGCCGGCTTCCCTCCCCAAAATAGACAGTGTTTCCAGAGCACAGCACCCCAGGTCCAATTCAAAACCCTCCATTGTCTGCTGAATACAGCGGGATTCAGAAGAGATCAGGCGTGCATGGATCTCTTCCCTCACAAAGGCACAGCCCTGTTCTGTAACCCCCCCTTGCCGTTTCAGAGCTCTCCTAGAACCCAGACAGGTGAGAAAGGAGAAGTTGTGGGTGATCCTCCCCTGAACTCATTTCCAGCATGAGATGGCCTCTCTCCCAGCTGGGCCCAGGAACTCTGTCCTTTTACTCTTCCCAGGACAGAGTCTGTCCACATCATACCCAGCCAGAGACACTGAGCCTTACCTACGACTGTGAGTCTGGTCCCTGAGCCAAAGGTATAGTCATAGTTGGCACATGAGGACATAGCCACTCTAAAATGGATACTGGGGATGCACTCTGCCCTCGGAGAGACCTGGGAAGTTAGCTGAAAGATGTCTTACCTACAACTGTGAGCCTGGTGCCTTCTCCAAAGTAAGCTTCTGTGTTCACACAGTGTCAGGGGACAAGGAGAAAAACAAATCCAAACTGTAGAGAGAAGAGGGCCCTGGAATGAGGGCTATCCACTTCCTCTGCATTGTGGGTTTTGTACAGATGTGCATTTTGATGTATGACCCAAAGGGACACAGACCATGGCAGAATCCATCTAGTAGTTCCTTTCCTAACAGCAGCAGCAGCAACAACAACAGTAACAATAATAATAACAATAATAGCAACAAATTCTCCAAGCAAGTGCTCCCTGTTGAAAGGGATGTGGGCCCAGTGAGCAACCTGGAGCCTGTGACTGTGTCTTTTAAGAGCCTGGATCCTTGGCTTCTTCTGAGTCCTCTGTCACCACCAATCCACCTTCCCACTGACCTTGTCCTGATTTCCCAGGTGTGAGGATGAGAGGGGTCTCTGGGACTCTGCACCTGTTGGTCCACAGAGACATTCTTCTTATGCATATGTTCTAGCTGCCTGGAAAGGTTTAGTTCAGACCAGAGCCTGTCCGCACTCATGGCCTTGGGCTGCTGTGTGGTCAAGGGAGAGTCAGAGACATTCTAGATCCAACCCTGGGCCTGGCCTTGTGACCTGGGAAAGAAGTAGAAGGATGGTGGGCATCTGGACAAGGTGAGAGGTTTTTGTAAAGGCTTCACATAGAATTGAATCACCGTGGCCCCCTGTCCCCACAATGTTACAGCTTTGTACAAAAAGGGCTCCTCCCATGGCCCCACCCCTTGGAGGCTAGTAGAGTTGTTGCTTTGAGGCAACTGGAGGATAGGTAGGTGACATCACTCTCCGTTGTGCAGGGTGGTAGTGGGGTGTGGGCTAGGCCTGGGGCATCCTCCTCCTACCTGCCTTTTCTTCAGGATGTTCTTAGCTCCTTGAACTATGTGAATTGGCAAGGTTGTTTGCTGAACAGGCTGGTCTCTTCACACAGTACCTCCCTCCTCGAGTTGTTGTCACAGAAGGGAGCCACCCTATCTCTTCTGGCCCTGCTCCAAGTTGTGCGTCATTCTGATGTCACAACTTTCAGCAGAAAACAAGACGCCTCATACTCAGACATAGTCCCTTTAGTCAGCTTTGTGCTGTCTTAGTAGTAGCTGGGGCTGAGTTCTCTAGAAAACTGGAACTACAAAGACGCAGGGCCACTCTAGGTCTAGACCCTCTGACGGCCCACAGCACACTGCATTTCCAGGGATTGGTGTGGGGTCTGAGGAGAGCACCCGCTGGCAGCCATTCTGATTCCTCGTTGTCGACCTTGGAATCAGAATTTAAGGAAATATGGTGGACACCAGATAGAGAGAAAGGCCAGAAAATAT
Source organism: Petromus typicus (assembly GCA_004026965.1). Lineage (NCBI taxonomy): Eukaryota > Metazoa > Chordata > Mammalia > Rodentia > Petromuridae > Petromus > Petromus typicus. The sequence goes on from PVIR01015189.1 coordinate 33,275, forward strand.
GCTAGTGCAATCTTGAAGCTTTTGCCTCCTCTTCCAGGAGGATAGAAATATTTGAAGATGTTGGGAGATATTTCATATTCCTTCCCTAAGATGACTGCAAAGTTTAGCCTGAACTTGAGCAGCCTAGATATCTTTTCTCAGGATGGTACTTTCTTTGTCTTTCAAGCTATTGCTCAAAATCTAGATGAATTTAAAAAAAAAGAGGACAAACTGAGGATGTAATAAGCACACATTAGTATGGAAAAGTAAATACAGAATCAAAGGATAAATCTGGGGGAAATATTTGAAATTCTTTTCATAAGGGCTAACTCCTTAATATATAATGAACTCGTAAAAATCAACAAGAAAATAATCTAACATCCCAAAACAAAAAAAGGCAGTAGTAGATGGCTCAGAGAAAAAGTTGAAATAGTGCTTACATATATGGAAAAAGCCTCTCATAATGATATACAAAGTAAAGCTGCATAGAAATAATAATTTTCATTTGTTTGACCAAAAAATTACATTAGGTAACATTATTCCATAATGTAATCCTTCTGGGAAGCAACTTGGAGACAATTACAAAGATTACAAATGCATTTATTTTGTCATCCAGAAATCTCACCTAGAGAATTTATTTTGTCAATACTTTTGCATACAAATATAAAATGTCTGCAATATAATTGCAACCTGGGAGCCTGTGAGTGTGTCTTTCAAGAGCCAGGACTCTTGGATTCTTCTGGGGGGTATTAAAAGATTGGGAAATATCCAGAACATCAGTGAGGGGATGGACAAACAGTCATATTCTACTGAGTTCACAGAATAGGATACTATTCACTGCTTAAAAAGAGTGACAGTGGCTTATATTGCTATGGAAAACTCTCAAATACAGCTTATACTGAAAAAGAATAAGCTGAACAATTGCCAACATGCAGGATGTCTTTTGTCTAACAACAGAAGCAGAAGAAAGAAGTACACATTTGCTTACTTGGTTCTGCATAATGAAACACAGGAAAGATAGAAACCGATAAAAGTATTCATGATGAGTAGAGTGGACAGAAATGAAGGAAGCACAAGTCACATTTCTCAGTGTCTACTGTGCTGCTTTGGGGTACGGCTGTGTAGCTATATCTGTTTATAATCAAACCTAAATTTACATTTAGAAAGGAAAGGAAAACAACAGATTACTGTTTTAAGTAACTGAAGATCTTTCAGTTAGAAACAAATATGTATTAAATTTACAATGTCATTTATTTGCGATGAAGATCAGTTTATATAAGAAGCTGTCTCGTGGTGCGTCTGCCTCTTTATCTCCTTTCTTCATTGAAACATGGTTTATTTTTAATCTATTTTCATACTTTCTTGGCTTGTTCACCCCACTTGTCTGTCAATTATTACCTTTAAACTACTTTGAATTGGCATCGTAGCATCTGATAGAATTCCTCCCACCCCCACCCGATATTCCTCCTTTGGACACTGTACCCAGAAGCACTGAAGTTTTTTTCTGCAATAGCTGCAATCAGGCAGGAATCAGCTTGAGGTCATTCACCTTCTTGGGCAGCAGGGGGCAGGCTTTCCTTATTTTATTGTATTGTTCTTAGACCCAGGTCCTTGCTATAAAGGTTTGACCACTTGAGGGGGCACAAAGAATGTAGTGATCAGGGGTGGGGTTCAGAGCAGTGCTTGGGGGTTGTGTTGGGAGCCACGAGAGAGAAGAGTAACAGTTTGCCCTTGTGTAATTCAAGGTCTTTTTTCTCAGATGAAGAATGGAAGCCTAGAAGATAAATGAGCTCTCAATGCTAAAGACACAGAGCAGAAATCATTACCAAGCTTCCGCTCTTTAGCTATGGTGCGGCGCGTCCAGCTTGGAGCCATCTTCCTGGGTTCCACTAGACCCCTGCTTGTGACAATGAAGGCTCTGGACAAGTCGCTAAGCTCTCTAACTCTGAGTCTCTGATGCACCAAATAGGAATAGTACTAACAGTTTTACCTTCTGGGGTTGTTGTGAGAGCTAAATAAGAGAACGTGGGCACAAGTTATCATGGCGCCTGAATACGTTAGTGAAAACAGTGGTGGCTGTTATCTCAACAGAGTACACTCGCCTGGGAATGTCTCTCCCACAGGGTCCACAGGCTCTGCATGATGGGGATGGCCAGGAAAATCTGTTAAATGGTGTGTTGCTGGGCTCTGTCCCAGTGCTTCTGACTCAGTAGGACTGCGAAGAGGGCTGCCCTTGGTGTTTCTCCTAAGCTCGACAGGAAATGTGGAGAGGCAGTTCCAAGGTCCTCCCATTGAAAAGCATCTTTCTGAAGGGAATGTAAGTCAGTGCTACTGCGCTTACCTTGGAAGCACGGATCCGAATTCAAACTTCAGTAGCCCTCCCCCTAAAAAACCAAACCAACTATTTTTCTGGCAGCTTCTTTCTTTTTCAGGACCCTTCCTTCTACTCTTTCATTTTGAATTCGATTTATCCCCAGTCACTTATATCCCAGGATTTGTTTAATCCCTGGAGATAGCTGGACACATAAGAAGAGCTCTCCCGGGCCGGGGAGTTAGCTCAGTGGTTCCGGCGCCTGTCTCGCAAGCGCAAGGACCCGGGTTCGATTCCCCGGTAACCACATAACAATACTGGGTGTGGAGACTCACGCCCAGCAGCAACCAGTACCACATACCACAGTGCCGGGCGTGGTGGCTCACGCCTGTAATCCTAACACTCGGGAGGCAGAGGCAGGAGGATTGTGATGTGAGTTTGAGGCTGAGTTGAGGGCCAGCCTGAACCACGAAGCAAGACCCTGTCTCCAAAAACCAAAAAAAAAAAAAAAAAGAAGAGCTCTCCCATCCAGGTGCTCAGAATTGAACCCCCTATGGCAGCAGAGGTCACAGGGCAGGGGCAGACATCTGAAACCCAGACATGAGGCCAGCGGAGTCAGAGCATCGGAAGGGACTGGGTTGACGGGGCCATGCTGCCTAGAGCTGGAAACTAGAGGTGCATGGCCTGTTGGATGGACCACCAGGTCGTTCGAGCATGCAGGAGAGGCAGAGAGATATGTGGCAGGAGTATGAGCAGGAGCAGAACAAGGAGAACATGAATTTCTAAATCCTCAGGAAAGGTGTAACTCAGGCTGGATGTAATGAGTAGGAACCGTGGATGAGCAGGATTGGTGAGCTGTTCATTGACTCAAGAGAATTGTAGGCTGGGTAGATGACATGCAGGCAAAAGGGGATTCGATGCCCAGCTCTGTCTCCTGCCAGTGTGAGCCATGGTGAGCCCACAGCCTTCGATGCCCTCTACTCTCCATCTACACTCGGAAGCAAGAGCCTGCCGAGTGTGAGATAATCTGTGAGCCCTTGGGGCCATGTGCATACACGGGTATTATGTGGGGAAAGAGGCAAAGGCAGATTTCTCAAGAGCGACACACATAGCAGCCAGCTGGGAAAAAGCCAATGAGGTATCTAGGAGGCCTCCTGCAGCCAGGAGAAGCAGGGTCTTATTAGTAACAATACGTATCTGCAAGAGGGACTCAGAAGAAAGGCAGGCAGTTGGTCCTGAAATTGCTCTAGGTGTTTTTGCTTTGGATGCAAAGAGGATTTTTCTCCACAGGAAAAGGGGACAAGGACCTTGCCAACCATTCTGAAACGTGCACACACAGACACATTCCACACCATGAGAGTACCGAGGAGGGACAAAGAAAGTATTTCAAAATCATTTTGCTAAAATCTCTTTTTTTTTTTTTGACAAGATGGATCCCTATTACTTTCCAGCACACTTCTAATTGGTTTCAGATTTCAACCCTTTAAAGGCAGTTAATCTAGTGCTCCATATACTGAGTTTGGAGGTACGTGAGAGAGTGTACTAAAGACTCAGGAGAAGTGGAAAAAAGATACTATTACGAAGATGGTTTTCAAACAGAAGGAAGTTCACAGAACAGACTCAAAAAATAAGCAGATTCACTTTATTGTCATAGAATGGCAGCAGGACTAGGGGCTCAGTTGCTAGCGATGGTCTGCTGAATCCAGGACACGTAGTTGCACACCTTGGTGTAGACTCCAGGCAGGTTCTTCTGAGCACAGCCATAGCCCCATGAGACCACTCCCTGGAGCTGTCCATTGCACACCACGGGACCACCAGAGTCACCCTGGGAGGAGCCACAAAGCACACGGAAGACATGAGAGGGAATACAGATACACTTCCACTGAAATCAAGCACTCAACTCAGCTCGCTACATCTCCTTCTCATGAGTGCCCACTCCAAGACTGTCCTAAGTACGTGATGTGCAGACCCTCATTCTCCATGGCTTTACACATGGAGCTGTCAGCCTCACCAATGTGGCCCCTCACACCCTGCTCCCAGAACATGGGGGACACGTGAGGGCTCCAGTCACCTGGCAAGAGTCCTTGCCTCCCTCCAGGAAGCCGACGCAGATCATGTTGCTGGTGATCTTTCCAGGGTAAGCGGATTGACATGAAGACTGACTGAGCACAGGGGCATCCAGACACTGCAGCAGGTCTGGGTTGTTGACTTTGAGAGGCAAAAACAGAACAGTAGATGAAGCAATGTGAGTCAGGCAGGGAAAGGAAAATGATCCAGTGTCAGATAGACTGGGAAGTAAGTCCCTGGAAAGGGCACTGAGCAGGGAAGACCCACAAGGGAACAGGAAGGGCAGCTGCCAGTGAGACCTCGGCTGATCCCCACTCTGGAAGTAATGGCATCGTTTTCCAGATGTATCCTCTTTCGATTCTGGTACTCAGCACTGGAGATCTCATATTATAATGGGACCTCATATTCTTTGTTGTTGTTGTTGTTGTTGTTGTTTTGTTTTGTTTTGTTTATTTTGTTTTGAGACAGGGTCTCGCTTTTGTAGTTCAGGCTGGCCCTGAGCTCAGCCTCAAACTCACATCACAGCAATCCTCCTGACTCTGCCTCCCGAGTGCTGGGATTACAGGCATGAGCCACCACGCCCGGCACTGTGGTATGTGGTACTGATTGCTAGGGCGTGAGTCTCCACGCCCAGGATGGTATGTGGCTACCAGGAATCGAACCCGGGTCCTTGCACTTGCAAGACAGGTGCCAGAACCACCGAGCCAAATCCCCGGCCCTGGACCTCATATTCTTCTGGGATCACTACAGAGCTTTGTGTGCAGTGAGCACTTAAAATGTACTTTCCCCAGCTGGAAGACACGCTCGGTTCTGGGAAGCACGGGGAGAGGCCAGCAGGAGGGTGAAGGGTACCACTCACCACCAGAGCTCAGGGTGTTGCCCCAGCCAGAGATGAGGCACTTGGTGCCAGCAGACACGCAGGAGGAGGGCAGCGCTACAGCGGCCACGCGGGAGTTGAGGGTTGCAGCCGAGGCCAGCTTGATGAGCATGATGTCATTGTTCAAGGTGTTGCTGTTGTAGTTGGGGTGGCGGATGATCTTGGAGGCGCTGATGAACTGCTCAGTGCCCTCGGTGGTCGCAATGTTGTGCTCTCCCAGTCTCACCTGGATGCGGCTATGGGAAGAGATGCACGGAACAGGCTTTCCCT
>PVIR01015190.1:0-38772 GCA_004026965.1 Petromus typicus
CCTCCAGACCCGGGTTCTCCCTGCAGCTCAGCAGAATCGCAGTCCTCAGCAGCGGGGCCTGCATGGAAGGCTCTTCCTTATCTCGAGGTGAGGAGAGGCTGGACTTCCATCTCCTCTGGGGGAAGAATCCAGCCATGTAGCAGCCCTTCCTTCAGCGGAAACAGGACAGTTTCAGTCTGTAAAATCACAGCACTAGAAATGACTCTACAACACGGATAAACACATTGACCACAGAGATTCTTTACAACAAGCCAGTGCTGTCTTCTCAGAGGGAGAGAAGCGTGGCCTGGAATCAGGTCCTTGACTGGTTGCCAGAACAACTTTGCCCTGGTCTGCGGGGCGCTAGAGGGAGTGGAGACAGGGCTCGGGACAGTCGGGTGGCTCAGGCGGGGAGGTGACATGGTTGGAGAGAAGTGTGTGGAGGAGGTCGGGGTGTCCCTTCTGCTTGTCCTTCTCCTCCCTTCTTTCTGCCTCCCTGGCTGGAAGTGACCCCCATCTGACTCAAGCAGGAACCAACTGACTCTGGGCCCTCCAGAACCAAAGTTAGCAGAACCGACACCAAACAGAGCCAAACATCACCCCATTTGTGAGAAGTAAACAGGCTAATTTGTGTCAGCTGCTACTTCATTGGGTCTTCTGTTGCAGCATAAGTGATTGCTAACTGATGCAAATAGGAAATTGGACATAGAAAGCAGAAAAAGTCTATATGGAGATTCCCCAAAAAGTAAAAGTAGAAATTCCATTCGATCTAGCTACTCCTCTTCTGAGTATCTTCCCCAAAGAGTTAAAAGGCATCACATTGTAGTGATCCATTTGTACTTGTCTTTATAGCAGCAGAACTCATAATAGATAAATCTTGGAAGGAGCCCATCTATCCACAAATACTATCACATGGTATTTACACACAATGGTGCACCATTCTGGCACAAAGAATATGGATAATTTGCAGGAAAATGGATGCACCTTGAGGCCATAATGTTACGTGAAATATGTCAGACACATGGGCTTAAATATTGCATGGTTTATCTTAGGTGAGAAACTCAAAATATAATAAATAAAGAGAAAAATAAAAGATAAGTCACAAGAGGTAGAGGAATGAATCTTTCTCAAATAGGAAAGGGACCCAGAGGCAGAGGGAGGGGGACAAAAAGGAGGGAAAGGAGACGAGAAAAGAATGACGATGTGTTGTGCCCTGGCACCAACTCCTACAAGGGGTGGAAGCATTATGCCCTGCAAACATGGACTAATAAACATAAATAAAAACTCAACTGGAAGTACTTCTTATGAAAATATGATGCCTTAACTGAGGACTCCAAGGGAGGAGTCAATGACTGAATGGATGGGAGACAAATCACAAAGCTAGTGAGGAAGTCCAGGGCCTTCTGGAGGAATTGGGGCTAAAATTGTGGATGTATCACAAAGCACAGAGAAAACAGAAGTGGTGATATCAGTGTCTAAATAAGAAGTGTTTGTATTAGAGAGAGAGAGAGAGAGAGAGAGCAAAAAATAATGGCTAAGCTCTCTTCAAATTAAGGAAAGATGTGAAACAAAATAGATACAGGAAAACTCACTCTTGTGTAGACTACCATGAAATACAAAGTGATATAAGTTTAAGAGTAAAATTCATATAGTCTTTAGGACTTGAAAGCAAATCATCTCCATGTAAGAAGTTCTGCAGTGCCAGATTGCCCAGTAGCCACGTGGGATAATGGAGTGCTCTGTTTATTTTTATTATTTGGTGGTGAGGATGGGATCACACATGCCTAGCACATTTCTACCACCCTGTTACACCATAGAGGTAAGAATACTATTTTTAGTGTGACGAATAAAAGCATGTTTGATTCTGCCATTTTCCTAGATGCTCTATCGTTTGAACAGATGAGTGAGAAGCGCTCATGTGTATGATGCTTCAGACTTATCACACAATGTTCCTTTTAAAATGGTTCTAGCACAAAGATTGGGAAACATGGACAGTGGTTCCAAACTTTGTACCAGTGCTTTTATAAAGTTTTATTGGGACATAGTTCTGCTCTTCATTAACATGTTGTCCCTGGCTTCTTGCCCTCTGTAATGGGCGAGTTAAACAGTCATGATGGCATTGTATATTCCAAAGGCTGAAGTGTTTACTGTCTGGCTTTTTAGAGGAAAAGCTTGCCAAGTTCTGCTCTTGGATAAAGTACACATGCAAGAAGAGAAACAAGGTGAGGGAAGTTAAAATACGTAAATAATGTGGTAAAGTTTACAGTAAAGACTAAACCAAGTAGAAAAATATCCCAGAGATTCCAGACCTGAAGTGTTGTAGTGAGCACGGAGTGGGGACGGAGCAGGCAGGCCGAGGACTGAGTGCTTGGCTCCCACCTGCGGTGTCTTGGGTGGCAGGAGTGTGGTGGGCAGCACCTCACACCTGGAGATACACCAGGGTAGGTGGGGCAAGGCCTGGAAGTGTGTGCTTCAAGACCCTGTCACTGGCTGTGGAAAGGGCACCAAGGGTGAGCACAGAGCTGGCAGGGCTGCTGCCTGCCAAGGGAAGGTGACCCATCGCTGAGTCATGGAAGTTTCCCCAACCTGGCCACTGCCATGGAGAAGAGGCAGTATAGCTGGGGGCAAGCATGAAAATGACGGAAAAGAGGACAGGTGTGTGCTATCAACAGATCAGTGCCAGCTACTAGGAGTATAAAAACAGATCCGTAGAAGAATAATGGACCTCACCCAAGGAAGACGGGGAAGAAAGGAGTGCAGTGAATAAAATAGGAAATGGTCCATCAGAAATAAGTCCAAATGCAACAGCAACTGTAGTACACAGAGGTGCACAAGGACAACTGATCCAAAGACAGATGCTCAGAACAGACTGGAAAAAAGTGATTGTGAGACAAAGGAATCAAGAGACTGTGTTTCCATGGAAACGAAGGCATGGCATGGTATTTATCAAGTGATAGTTATTATCGTATTTTATCTGTATTGAGTTAATTATACAAGATTGAAGTAATATCCAATATCCTGGAGTCGGAAGTTTTACTTCCTGATTAATAATGTAGGGGACTTTGCTTAGCAATGTCTTATTAAGACAGCAAATGAAGGAAAACTCTTTCAAGGATACTTTTAAAGAGTCATTTATTTTCTCTGATAGAAAAATTTCTGCCTAATTAAAAATCATACTTAAAAAGCAATAGTAAGTATCAGGGGTTTAAATGAAGTTTGATTAACTTGTTCAGAGCCTTATTTATTATAAAAAACTTAGATAACATGTGTGTCAACAGAGAAGTCAGTCTTATTTTGAATATAGTTGTCTGGCTAATTATGACAAATAGAACTAGAGTCATCTCTTTTATGAAATACTGGTAGATTATTTCCATGAACTTTATTCTGATCTACTTAACTTTTGTCATAAGGTTGTAAACTAATGTATATGTTCTAGGTTTGAATCAGACCATAAGAACTGATACTTTGCCCATTTCTACAATTAAAAACCTTACTAAGAAGACATGAAAAAATCTATAACGGACATTTATCATGGAGAATGATGACTAATGTCTAGTAATAATAAGCAGCGATTTCCAGTGATGTAGCTTGGCATTAACACTCTGTATTTCAGGCTTGTGAGATAATAGTTGTTCTAAACTATATTTCCCAAGAGTAAGCACAACTTCTGTTTTTCTTAGTGTTGACTAATGTTTCAAAATGTTTACACTGGAGAATTTCAAGTTTTCCACCACTTTGCTGTACCTGTAGTGAGAAAGATAAGATGCAGCGAATAATCACATGGTAGCCATATTTTGTTTGTCTGACAATGGCTTCAAAAAATTAAATATTTAAACTTCCAAATACTCATGTTGTGAAAATATATAGCTAGGGAAATTGGAGAGGGCTTTGGAACTCCAGAAACCTAGTCTATCTATTGCCATAATCATTGATTAGCATGCTAAAAATGCAAAAAGAAACAATTGCCTGTAAACTTTTTAGAAGAATTTGGAAGCCAAATATATGTCAGACAGAGCTACGTAGTCGATATCTTGTGTCCAGATCCTACAAAGCTTCCTGTCTCATTGTGAGGACACAATGAGGAGATGGCTCGATATGAAACAGGAAGTGGCTTCTCCCCAGATGCTGAAGCTACCAGCACCTCTGCCTTAGACTTTGCAGTCTCTAGAAATGTGAAAAATAAATCCTATTGTTTCTAAGCCACCTGGTCTATAGCATTTTGCTTCATCAGCTGAACAGACCAAGACTGTCATTCTAGTAAACCGTATCAGCACTCAGTCTGAGCTGAAAGCAATTTGTGTGAGTTCTGAGCCTTCTCCTCCCCCTCCTCTAACAAATACATCATATGTTGTTGTTTGTCACTTAAGTAAGCTGAGAATTTCCTGCATGTTGGCCATTTTGCTTGGTGAGATGGTGAACATGTTATTTGGGATGAATTCACTGCTTCCCGGAGCTAAGTTTTTTTGGGGTGCTGACTGGGGAGTGAGTAGGAATTATAATATGGAGCATAGTGCTCAGATGGTATGGGAGTGTTATGTGACTCAGCTTTGCAGATCAAGAACACCTGGAGAAAGGGCTATTTCTGGCTGAGCTCTAAAGCAAGCACACAATTAAGCAGGTGAGGGTCAGTGTGAGTAGGTGGGGGATATAGTCTGTTCCATGCAAGAGAGGCTGAGTGGTTGTAAAAACTGTAGTATGTCCAAGGAACTATAGTGCAGGAATAGAATGCTGGCTTGGAGCAAGAAGAGAAAATGCTTCATCACTAAGGACTGCTGAGTAGTACATGTTAAGTTGTTTGAATTTCATGACAAAGACCTTGGAAGGTGCTGGAGGATTTACTGAGTGACATTTGATTTGTGCTTCTGGAAGATCACCTTGGGAGAGGTCTGAGGTGTGGAAATTGGAAAGGAGAAAACTGGTGGCCAGGAGACAAGTTGGGAAACTTGAGAGTATAAGCTCTCACCTGAGGATAGAGACAGGGGGCCTCTACCTGGAGAAGCTACAGAACAGGCGGTAGATACTAGGGAGTTTGCGTTAATGACTGATTAATAGTACGGGCAAAAGCTGCTAAACCTAATGTCCCTGTTCATGACCTGAGTGAATGGGGGAGAATTATAGTCCTCTGAGACAAGGTAAACCAAAAGGGCAGTGTGGTCCTAAGGTGTCAGGGGGAACAATATGTTCGTCGTTGTTTCTGCACTACCTTCTCTCTCATGGACACTCACTCTTCCTCCTGTTCATATTTCAAGACTTACTTAATGGGCTATGTTTCATTTCTCTCCTTCTTAGGTGTTTTGTTTTCACTTTGTAAAGTATTTCTCATCACAAATTAGTTTTGTTTGCTCTCAACCAATTATTTGCTTTTAGTTCACCTTTCTTACTGATTTTAGATTTAAGATAATTAACAATACTGTAGACCTTTGACCTACGAACTCACTTGGTTTCTAAGGGCTGTTCGTAATTCAAATTGGTTGTAAGCCAGTACAGCTGAGATTTGGATGTTTACATGGGTATACACTATAGATAGCAAGAGGCAGCTGAACCTTCCATTACTTAATTAACTTAAGTTGTTCAAATGTCAGGCCAAGTGTAATTCGAAGATCCTCTGCACTTGTCTTCGTGCTCTTTTCTCTGTTGTCACTCTATCAGTTGTGTGGAAATTTTTAGCTTATTTTAAGCTTGATCCTATGAAAGACTAGCCTCAGTTACACTAAACCACTAATAGGCTTACAGTTTGTGATAATCATGAGATGTTAAAGACTGAAAATTACCACAGAGATGATACAATCAATAGCTCTCTCTGTTATTTAGTTTTCTATTGCTCCTATAACAAATCAATACAACCCTTAGTGGCATGATGTAACTCTTATTGAACATTTATAGTTATGCAGGTCCAAAGTCTGCTAGGGCCTTAACTGGCACTATTCCGGGTGTTGGTGTGTGTACATTCCTTGACTCCCCTTGTTCCAACTAACCCATCCATGGCAAGTCAAATCCTTCTCATTCTATATCCTCTGACCTCTTCCACTTCTTTCTTCCACATCTAAGCACCCTTGCCAATACTTTGGGCCACCCGAATGATCCAGGCTAATCTCTTTCTTTGCAGGTTAGCTAATTTGATTCCATCTTCAACTTTAATTCCTCTTTGCCATGTTACATAAAGTATGCATAGGTTCTAGGGACTAAGCCATGGACATCTTGAATCAGCCAGTTTTTGTCAACCACACTTACAAATTTCAATTAGCCAGCAATTGAACTATTGTGTTTTTTTTGCTTTTTGAATTTCTATGGTGGATTATAATGATTTCCATATCACAAAGTGTAATGAGTAATTCTCTACAATCTTCAGTTTTTCCCTGACTTCCAATATGGCCTTCCCACTGCCTCCTTCTTTCTTCCCAGCATGCCTTTCTAGGCGCTTCTGCTCTCTTTGGCCACATAATGCTGGAGTGCCCAGTGACTCTGCACTTTTTTCTCTCCTTTCAGTATCTCTTCTCACTTCTTTGGCAACTTCTCACTCTCATGGACTCAAATGCCATTCACATGATGATAACTTTAAAATTTTTATCTCTCACACTAGAAGACCTCTCAGTTTCCATACTTATTCATTCAACTTTCTTGTCACATCTGCACTGAAACATCTAATAGTCATTTCAGTGTCAACAGGAACTTCTGCTCTTCACCCAGGGCAGTTCTATCTGTGGCTGTCCCTACCTCGATGACAGCACCACCACTCCAGGTTCTCATGGCGGAATACTGCAGTCTGAATCCTTCCTTCTTCCCCACTTTGTCCTCCTTCTGTCAGGAGATCTGGTGGATTCATTGTTGACACGTATACATAGTTCACCAGGTCTCAGTCCTTCGACTGCTGTAACCTTGGTCTGGAAATTGCTTTCAGAATCTCAGGTTTCGGAAATGACTGCTGAAACTTTCTCCAGTGAGGGAAACCATACCCAGAAGTGTGGCATTCCAGAACTGAAAAATTTATTCATGGTGGCAAAATCTCTTCACTTTGTACACCTTGCAGACTCCTGGATGGAATGACTACTAAATACAACTTATCTTACATTTCAGTTTCTGAGATGTTTTATTCCTTAAAAAGAAAGTAAAATCATCCCTTTAAAATTGTAGCAGTATCTCAGAGCTTTCTCTAACTGGCCAGATCGAGAAATGGCCTTATTATGATTCTGGACAAGACAGATTCTGACATCTGTGGATTTTGATGGTATTTACTTCCACCTTGACCAGAATATACTACCACTGAGCTTTACTGGTTTGAATAGATCACATAGAGTAAATCCTAATTATGCAGGTGGGCAGGCTTCACTGCACTATCATTGTGTGTGCTCCTACATATCCTTCCTGGATAATTGATCAGGGTAATAGCGTTATGCCCAAGGTGAATATTGGAAAAGAATTTCATTATGAAGAAAACTGCTTTTCATATCACTATCGACTCAATCTTCTATAAAGATGAAGGCAAAAGTGAAGTCTGCAGCACAGAAAGGGATTATTTCAGGTCAAACATCTCGCTGTGTGATGATTTTTGCATTCAACTGCATCTTGAGGTTTTCTTTGCTACTAAAAAAATTTGTATTTCTGGTTAGTAATTCTAATTAAATGCTTCCTCCCTACTCTATCCTCTTGGGGTTGTTTGTTTGAAAGGAATATTCCAGAAAAAAATCTCTTTGCAATTCTTTAACAGTCTTTTGCAAAGCTTTCTTTATTTTTTGTAGACATATTTTGCAATAATTGCTATAGCAGCTTGCACTCTGGAACTTCCCACACCGACACTAATTGTCTCTTGGAATATTGATGAGAACACAGTCTGTCCCCAGTGATGATGTAAACTATGTTTTTGTCTCTTCTCCAAAGAGATCCATTAAAAGAGAAAGAAGATGCCTGGGTCTTCTGAAATCGGGCAGCACTTAGACAACTTTCAGGAGTTAGAAACAACAATAAATAAATCAAAGTGGGGTTACAACAGTTCACGATATTTAGGAAGATGGATTTGAAGGGACAATTAAAGGGAACAGTGGCTCCGAAGCACGTCTCTTACTCCTCCTCATGTTAGATCCACTGTGCATTTAGACCACACAGGTCTCGGGGCCTCCAGAAAGGCAAGACTCAGCTCTCCGTGTTTTCATTGCGTCTGTTGACTATGGCTCCTGTACAGACTGTGAAATTTCTTTCACTCAGGATCAGATTCATTTTAGAAAATTTAAAAAATTTGGTATATGTGTATTTACATTTCTTGTGGGGATTAGTACATGCACATATTGTATTTTAATTCCTTTTAAAATTCTTTTTCCTTCCTCTCTTTCTCCATTTCTCCAGCATTGGGTCCTCTTCTCAACTTTCTATTATCTATCTTTTACTTTGCTCCTTATTTATATGTTGGGCTTGTCATAGAAGATAAACATGCAATATTTAAGCTCGTGTGCCTTATTTATTTCACTTAATGTTATGATTGCAAGATGCGTTCGTTTCCTGCAAATTTGTACTTCATTTACTCTTCATCTCCAGAGCATCCTTGGGAAGCCTGCTTGGAGCCAGGGACAATGCAGTGGCTTAGTCTGTTTTGAAACTGCAGCAGCATGGATGACAATAGTTTTATAGATATTCATGTAAAGCGGTGAGTAGTGTTTCTGGAAGGGGCTTCCCACAGCTCCTCTCACAAGTATTAATGTCTCCCCAGAACAGGTTCCAATGAGATGTGCTTGCACCTCACTCCTCTGGGGGACACTGGAGCACACGTGGAGGTCACCTTGGTCAGGTGAAGCTGGCGTTCTTGGAACTCACCTACCTGGCTTGAAATCTAGCCCTCTAGTTGCTACCCTGAGCCCTTGGACACACTAGATTACCTTTTTGTGTCTCAGATTTCTTGATTGTGATATGAATATCATAATAGTAATAAAACCTGCCCTTAGCCTGGCTGAGAAGATCAGATTCTTTCCCTTAAAAAAGAGCATTTTCATTGGCGTGACCAGTATTCTTATTTTTAGCAGGAAATTTTTAAGTTAAGATGCATTCCAGAACACTCATCCCAAAATAAGAATGAGATATTGTAAAGCAGAATATGTGAATTACCAGAATTCTGCAAACTTGTAGATAAGAGAAAGAAAGCATATTCTGAGACCTGGTAATAAGACCGTGGGGAGGGAGGAGACATAAAAAGAATGCGGATGAACTATGTCCATGTCCCGACTCCCCGTGAGGAAAGTGTTCATTATGTGCTTCAAACATGTGCTACGTAATAAAAATCAATACCAGAAGGAGATGGCATGAGTCTGGTGGAGTATTCACAGTGTTTTCACTGGAAAGGGAAGTACTAAGTCACAGGACTAAGAGAAAAATTAGTTTTGTAAAAGCTTATATGATATCAATGTAATTGGTCTTGCGTTTTATCTGATTCTGAGTTTCAATACTGAAATCCTCTGAGAACTAACACAGGAAGATTTCTGCTCCTTACGTTTTAGTTCTCAGAACATGCCATCACTAAAACTCAGAATCAGATAGAGTTATAGCCGCTGCTTGGAGTCTTTATTTGCCACGGCCTAACACTTGGCTTCCTTTTGCACCAGGAAAACAGCTAGTGGAAGCTTTTGAGAAAAGATGGCAAAGGTCAAGGAGTATGGTGATCAACCAGGCAGTGTGGCAAAATTCCAGGGCAAGACAGAGGTGGGACTGGGGTAGACACAGGAGAGCAGACAAGTGCCACCCTCTGCGTGTACTGAGGTCATTTTTGGTGTGAGAGTGTCAGATGAAGAAGGGGTTCAGGGTGATATCAAGGTTTCTGGGGGAAAACCAGGAGGATGAGGCTTTTCTGTGGATAGGGAGATAACTGGGGGAGGGGAGGATTCGGAGAGCTTTGGCAGATGATACTCAGCAGGTTTGTACGTAGATGGAACTTGGAAAGGGAAAATTCATGGAAGGAGTGAATGTTGGCTTAAAGGTGTCCACTGTCAATCAAAGTGACCTCGGAAAAGGTTTGGGTTAGTTGCAGAGAAGGCAGAGTGCCTGAGATATTTTGGGGACTGAAGACTTGGTGAGTTCTCTGAATACTCACAGATTAGTGGCTGAGGGGAGGAAAGAACAAAAGGTCAGGAGAAGGGGTGATCAGGAGTCCTGCGGGTGTGGTGTACCCCAGTGACCTCCCAACCCTGGCTGCCTGTTATAATGATCTGAAGAGCTCTTTAAGCGTACTAGAATCTGGGTGCCATCTCAGACACGTAAGGTCAAGATATCTGAGTGTGGGACCTATGCATTGAAACTTTAATAGAAATCTGTTACAAGATTGATTTTCTAGTTGAAGTTGAGATCCACAGATTGATGTGGGTAGAAAATAATTTGGACAAAGAAGAAATGAGCCAAGTTGCAAAACCATTAAAGAGCCAAGAAGGGAAGTTGTGTCCAGCATGTCTGCCGAATAGATTTGTAAATTATTCTGGAATGTAGATAGCAGAATATAAGGAAGCGTTTCGATGTTCGGGTCTTTAGAAAAACCCAGTTTTTGAAATGAGGAAAGGGCCCATCTGCTCCCTCTGTTTTCGAGGTTCTAACTGATATTTAGGACTTTTGCAAGTCAAGGCTGTGACAGCTCTGCTTTGCCCTAAATGCTGCCCTGTGGTAAATGAAGTAAAGCTGGCTTCTAGCCCCAAAGTTTCCATAAAACATGGAATAAAAGGAAGAATAATGAAAATAGTAGTGTAATTTCTATTAAAGGATGTAAATGTTCAGGAAAGGTTGTCTTTATAGAAGCAAACACACTACAAATGCTAGAATCATTTATATTAAAAATAAATCTCGGAGTCTATGCTCACCTGCATGCTGTACATCCCCGAGGGTGTAGAAAGCTTTGTTGGCTTTAGGGTCTTCAGAGCGGATTCCTCTGCACATTTTATTATCAGAGAGGTGAAAGCTCTTACTGGGATTAAATCTAAATTTGATTTTACCCTGGCAAAGTCTCTGGAAACAGTTTTACAGCTCTCAGCAAAAGCAGTACTTACATCCAGCCCTTTCACAGTTGTCATCCGGGTACTTGGTGCTGGTGTGGACTTCCCTCTGTCCCTCAGTGGAAAGGCGGAGGATGAATCTCTCAGGTCTTTCTGTGGCTGTGCAATGTATATACTCGCAAAGTTGTTACACACCATGAGTTTTAGCAAAGGTAAAAGAAACAGTGTTTTGATGAACAAACATCTCTGTGCCTGGCAGAGATGATCCTATGTGAGAGTCTGATTTTGCCTCCCTGGCTGGGAAACTGAGTCCCAACTCTGCCCCTTGGCCTGCCTCCCTGTTCAGGGGGCACAGTTAGAGTCACTTCAGGAGCGACAGGAAGACAGAGTCCAGACTGGTGAGTTTCTACCACACCACCCAAGAGCCACTTCAATTTTTATTTTTATTCTCTAATTGCTCCCTCTGCAAGTGCCAGAAACACCCAGAACCCGTGTTGTGTAAGTTTGGAGTCTGGAGGTGCAGACAGGAAGGTATTCTGGGGACTCTGGCATGGATGGTGGGGTGGGAAGATCTTGGAGGCCATGCAGTGGCACAGTGGGGAGAGCCAAGGGTGCCAGCTGTCCATGCATTGAAGTTTGCCTGTTGCCATGCTGGTGTGCAGGCCACAGGCAGTGTGGGGACAGAAGAGGATCTGGGGACCAGGTTTATTTACTGATGAATTTTTTCACATGCACTTGGGTGAAGGTGGTGGCCTGAAGCCAAGAGTTCATATAAACACATTTCTACAAGGGAAGGTTTGATACAAGGAGCTCAGTAAATCATCCAGAAGCAAAATTTGTTTCTTTTCAGTACAATGTCAAATGTAGGTGAAATTGCCAAAGATACAAGAAGAATTTGAAACCTTTCTCAAAGTCAATCTTTAATAAAATAGAATCTAGATAATGGAGAATGTTTCCCATTAGAAATTATTTAATAAGAAAAAAATTGATAATAAAAGAAAAAATGGAAGCAAAGCTTATGTATATAGGGGGTTGGGGAGTAGTAGGGAGGGCAAGGGAGTGGGAAAAATGAGAATCCAGATATATCATGCACAGGTACAAATTCTCAATGTTGAATGTGATCATAATGTATATCTGAAATGTACCAATACATTCAATGAAAGAAGAGAAGATTTAAACTATTTAACAAAGAGGTATCATGAAAGATTGATATCAAACCTTTCTTTATAGCCATACTCTTAGACTTCTTCTTTATATCATGACCTAATAGTGAGGAAAAAGGAAGAAAAATAAATAAATGTAAAATCAGCTCTTTTTTACCCACTTCTGTTTTAATCAATTTATAGGGTCAGAAATAAGTCCAAGTTTCTACATGACTGTCACGGGATCACTTACTTTTGTGTGAATTTGAGACTCTGATGTAAGTTTATTTCTTCAAAGGAAAAGTTCAATGATAAAATATGGGTATGATATTCAGAATGAGAAATGAGGACTCCACTTTACACATCTCCAGGTGTTTGTGTGCATAGTACTGTGTAAGTATTTTTATATAAGTCCTACAAAACTATTCCATCTATGGAGACATATAACAGGGTGCTTTGTTGAGCTCATAGCCCTACAGGGAGGTTATATTTATGGGACCTGGAAACAGCTCTCCAAGATGGCTGTTTGGCCAAGAGAATCAGAGCAATAGGGAGTTTCTTTTGACAGGAGGAGAAGGGAGGCTGTTGGAGGCAACTGTGGCAGGGAAGAGGTGGTAGAGAAGAGTATGGCAGAAGATGACGCTGCGTGGGCTTTATATGCTCAGTTGGGGCTGTTTCTAGGGCACCCTGTGGTGTGGTGTGACACAGGCCTGGGACAGTTGTGAGGGGATCTGAGAGAGATGAAGCTCCAACGTGGGATCCTTCTGCTCAGCCTTCCAGAGTGCTGGGATTATAGCTAAGTGCTCCCAGACCCAGTAAGACCTACTCTTAACACTGTTTAAAGCTTATTATGATTTCCAAAAGTATATATATTCTTATTTCTAGAATTATAAGCAGATTTAGGTTCCAGAGGACTCCTGAGGATGAGGTTCAGAGTGTAAGCCATGAGCAGTGACTTTGAAACAATGCCAGTTCCTAGTGGTGGAAACCTGGAGGTATATCAGAGTAAGTCTCCAGGAGTCACATTGAACTTGGTGTTGATTCACGGAGCATAAATTTTGGATTCAGCATGTTAACCTATGCAGCTGAGGGTGACTCTGATAGTAGAAACTATTTTTTAATTAGTTTACGCAGGCTGAACCCAAGATGACTTGGGGACTAGTTGAAATTAGAATGTTAGAATTTCCACAGGCTCCAGGAAAGAAGAATGTCAGAAGGTGAGAGAGAACTGGGGTGTGGGAGTAGGTGTATCACGCGGCCTGTGCCTAAGCACCCACCAGCCCCTTCACACACAGAGCTTTGGACTCCAAAGCAGACAGAGAAGAGGAAGTGTGAGTCTACTCATATTTAAATGGAGATACTGAATAAGCCCATGAGCACATGACTAAACCAATGCACCCTAGGGCCCATCAGTTCAGGCAGCAATTTCCACCTTATTCAAGAGCTGAAATTTCAAATGGTTGGAGAGGAGAGGAGAGGAGAGGAGAGGAGAGGAGAAAGAGAGAGAGAACCAGCTTAGACAACCTTAAATTTAAATAAGTTATGATACATTCATGTAATGTAATGATGTAAAAATAAGTTTTATTCACATTCATGCTGAGTAGGAAATGTATTCACAATGCTTTTCAGTAAAGAAACTAAGTCACATATTAGTACAAATGCTAAAGTTCATTTAAAGTTTCAAAGCATACAGTACACGCAGAGATGCACTAATACAGCCCACAGAGACTCCAGGGGCTGGAGCTGGCGAGCTCTTAGGCAGGGCGGCTTTTCCTTTTTTCCATAGCCATGCATTTTTCTTTCTTTCTTTTTTTCCTTGTACAGTTTATCTGGAACACAAGTGCACCAACTCTAAAGCAGAGATGGGCTAAATCCTGAACGAGCTTGGGGAGACTGCGGGAAGTGCGAGTGGAGCGATTCCCTCACTTCTGCCCTGACTCACTACTGTTGAGGACTGGGCACCACGCTCCCGCTCCCACACACTGCACTGTGTCTCCTTGGGCTCAGCACCTGTGCACGCCTTTCACACACTGTGGTCAGATCCCGCCAGTATGTGAGCTTCTTGTGGACAGAATCACCAGGAACAGAGTCTGTTGCGCATGTTCCTGCTGTTCAGAGTCATGCACCCAAGCGCATCCATGTTAAGGGGTGGCAATTGGCTTTTAGGAGACAATCCTGGACATTCAGAGCTCCTGAGCCATCCTGATGTAACTGCTCATGTCCAGAGAGCTCGGCGGCCAGCACTTGCTTCCTCTGCTGTAGAATGGCTGAGTGATGGAGGATGTGTGATTTCAAGTCCTTTCACCAATGACAGACTCTTTTTACTCCCAGCAGCAGTGATTTCCCTTGGTGTCACAGGCTTTCCAATACTCAGTGTTGCCATGAATAACATCTAAGGTGTTTTCTTGCCTGTGCAGGGATCGCTGTTGTGGTTTTAATGTAAATTTCCATCATTATCAATGAAGCTGTTTATTACCTATTTGGATAAACTCTTGTGAATTGTCTCTTGCAGTGTCAAGAGAGTTTGTCCCTACTAGACTGCTTGACATTTGTTCAGCAGCCATTTGTTTATTATTTTTTATATTCAAGCTATGAGCCTTCTTTGGAGCTATGTGTTGTGTATTTCCTCTCAAGCCGAGAATTGTCCTCTCCCTATTAAGGGAGACTTTTGATAATGAAAGCCATGTGGTCGTGCTTATCAGTATTTTCTTTGTGCTTCCATGCAGTTCATGTGAACTGTTTCAGAAATCTTTCCCTACGTTAAGGTTAGAAAAACAAGTCTCCTGTGTTAACCTCTGCATATTTCATTCTTTTGTCTTTCTTGTCTACCTGAAGTTAACTCTTGTGTTTGGTATGAGGATCTAATTTCATTCTGTCCCTATAGATATCCATAGGTTGTCCCAGCCCCTCTTGGTAAAAAGCATTTTTCTTCATTGCTCTGTAATCCACAGTGGAGAGAAATCATGTGTCAGTGTGTGCATTAAAGTTTCTTGGATTTGTTTTTTGTAAACTTAACATATCTTAACAAAAATTCCAATGCTATGTTTGTGTTTGTGTGTGAAACTTGATCAACTAGTATTAAAGTATATGTAGAAATGCAGAAATATAAAGAGCTAGGCTTAGTCAAGATGTTCATAAGAGAAAAACAGTGAATAGGAGAATTTGCTCCCCTGAATATTATGATTTATTATAAAGGTAAAGTGATTAAGATTACAGAGAAATGGCACAAAGAACACAAAAAAAGTAACTCAAATGAACATGATAGAAACTCAAGAGGGCTAGGGATTTAGCTCAGTGGTACCACTGCCTACCTTGTAAGTCTGAGGGTCAGAGTTCAATTCTGTGAGTTTTGAGTTGCATTAGTGACTTGAGGATTTTGGATAGTTTCTCTTCTATTTAATATCATAAGTAATTAGGTTTTATTTGTAGCAAACATTAAATAGCCATATTATGTGGTATACATTGAGATCTGTTTCTGTTCTTTGATAATTTGTCCAGATTATGACAATTTTAATCAAACTTATTGAATTATATACAGAAAAGTCTTGGGGTAAAAAGCAAGAGGTACTTTCCCACATAACATGTTTTGGCACATGTTATTGGCAACAGATAAAGTTGTAGTTTCTTACATTTAAATTCAGAGGGCACATTATGGAAGGGCTAAAGTGGGTAGAACAGGGAAATATAAACATAATTCTGACTATATGGAAAGCTCTTCAAGTATAGAAAGCAAATCTGGGAATATAAATGAAAAAGGGAGCAGCAGTTCAAATTTCTGGGACTGAGGCTATAACTCAGTGGTTGTGTATGTGCTTAGCACATGCAAGGCCCTGGGTTCAGTCCCCAGCAACAATAAAATGAAATAAAATAAGAAAATTGAAAGAGTTCTAATGTGTTATCTTCTTTACCTTCCCAAGACCTTGGCCCTGACTTGTTCTCAGTCTCTGGCTGCCTGGAGGACAGGGCTGGAGGAGAACAGAGATGATAATGTAGCAGGAAGTGATGGAGAAGAGCCCAGCATCAGTCCGTCAGCATAAATACCCCTTCCAGTATCCCCATAGATGAGTGCACGGAGTTCTGTTTCCTGAGCTTAGCTGTGCTGTAGATAAGATCAGCTTGATCACCATGAAAAGCTGGCTGGAGGCCAGAGAAGGACACCCATGGTGGAGGAATATAAAGCTTCTACCTTCCTGTCCTCAGAAATATGTGATAGGGAGAAGAAAACAAGTTAACAGTGAGCTTGCTGCACAGGCCCTACTCCGACTTGGACGGGTACTTCTAGGGTCAGCACGTTCAGTCCTCACATCGCGCCAGAACATCGTTACTTTCTTTCTGCTTGACACTTGAGGAAACTGGAGCCCGGAGCCAATGTATAAGTCACTCAAGACCAGGTATGTAACAAGTTGCAGAGCTGCAGGGGCAGATGGCTCTGGTAGCTCTGGAGGAGATGATGCTGGTGAGAGTAACAAGAACAAGAAGGAAGACTTTCTCCCAGGCCGTGTTCACAGCGAGGTGGTGGCTGAGTTTGGCTTCATGCTGTCACCCTCAGGGCTATGGTGATAGTGGAGCCCAGGTGGTCAGACGGGGCCACCTTGCAGCCTTCCTGGAAGTTGTGCCCGGTGTACAGAGAGCTCTTGCTGGGAGTGGGGTCGAGATAGGCTCAGGCTGACCAGGACTGGACCCACCCATGCAGAAAGAAGCTGCGCAGGCTGCCATCAGGGACCCCAGCGCCAGGCCTGGGTTGCCATGAAGACTGGGAAGCTTCCCCAGGAGGATCCCAGCTCTGTTCTCCCCCTACTGGGACCATACCATGTCGACGGAGTTAAGACTCAGGCCACAGGCTCGGCATAGCAACTCCAGGGTCCTTTTGGGGAGGCTGAGTATTTCTTCCGATGAGGACAGCACAATTGTAGGGGCGGAAGTTTCAATCTCAGTGATTTTCTTTCCTGCTCACTGGGCAGGTGGGACTAACACAGCGCAAGAACCGGACCACAGGGAGCTTCCATCTCCTTGCCCACCTGAGTTACAGTGGGAGCTGAAGTCCAGGAACCTGCCACAAACACCAGCTAAACAGAAGAGACTAGAACGAGAGAGGGAAAGAAATGTTGCTGTCTAGCACACAGGCTGCGGAATAGGCGTCCATAGAAGACCCAGATGGACTCTGGACGATGGAGTGCGTGGTGGGCAGCAGAACCACCACGGAGCTTCCGGGCTCCACGCGGAGCCTCAGAGAGGAACTTGCAAGTCATTTAATGCCCAGTGCTCCCTGGCGATTACAGAGATGTATGAGGTTGTAAAAATGAGAAACAAAACCTGAACACTGTGAGTAGGCTGGGAAAGTTTGAAAATTACAGGAGAGAATGGCAATTTCCGAGCCCCTGGAGGCTGGAACGGTCGCCCCCGCCTCTGTTCACCTGCAGATGGGGCTGCTTTTCCTCCTCACTGCCCTTCTGGGTCTGGGCGGAAGGGGGGCGCGGGAGAAAGAATGGTTTATGGCTGTGCCTTTCTCCTGGCTCTCAAACCACCCACTTCCCTTTCCCCGCCCATGCTCAGGCCCTCGTTTGCTCTTCCGTGGCCGTGGGAAGCCTTCCTGACTGATCAGTCTCCTAGTGCCGCCCTCGCTGATCCATCTGACAAACCCACACCAGGTTCGCCGACTGCAGCCTGCTTTTCGTTTCTGAGGTCTTCTGTGCATATTTGCAGGATCTGAGCGGCTGTGGGAGCAATTCCCGCCTGTGCTCGGCTGCGCTCAGAAGGCAGGAGATCTGCTCCCCACGTCTTCAGACTGCAACGATCTGTTGGAAGCATTGTCGTTACTCCAAGGCTGGTTCCTTCGCTCCTAGAGGATTTGATCAGTGAATAGTCCTAGAGAAATAGCTGAACAAATAAGGGGCTGAACAAATAAGGGGCAGGGGAAATGGAAGCCCGTAATGCAGGGGAAGGCTGGGTGGACGACTCGGATGATGAGAGAAGAATGGGGTCTATGGACTCAAGGGGAGGCCCTTCAAGGGCCTCGGGCCCTAGAGGCCAGGAACACAGGAGATCCTACTGCTTCTTCACTCACGGCGCCATCGGGTTGGGTTTGTGACTGGACAGTGGCTCCTCCCATATCTCGAAAATCCCTGGCCACCGTTTCTTTGGCTACTTCAGATTCACACCTTGCACCAAGCATAGTTTATATATAATAACGTTAGTCAGTGTCAGGTGTCCAGGTCGCTGAGCTGATCCCTGACCTCAGCCATGTGACCTCCAGTCCAGCCACGAAAGAACCTGTCCCTTGCTGCCTCTGGCCTCTAGGGACCTAGCTCCTCTCAGGAACACTCCTTGCAAGCACTGGCCTAGATTCTGTCCCTCTAGTTCTGCTGTTTTCTTAGAATTCATAGCATAGACTCATACTATCTGTATGTTAGTTTATGATGGGCCTCTTTGACACAGCAGGATTCACTTGAGTTTGGGGAACACGTTTTTGCATAAGTTGGTAGCAGCTGGGAAGGAACAAGGAGTCTCAGGGGATCAGATCCCTGCATCTGATGCTGGTGATGTGGGCAAGCCTACTAGCTTCATTAGGCATTGCTCTCTTAGCCATTAAAACAGGGGCAAAATACTGACTTGATGAGATCTGACTAACCAGAGGAGTTGAAAACCAAGTGAGCATGACATAGCAGATGAGGTTGTTTGGTTTTCAAAAACAGCAGCTGTGTTAGTAACAGAAGCTCAGACTCCTTGCCACACTCCAGATCTGATTTCCCAGGATGACCTGTACCCAGCTTCTATGTGTTGTCCTGACCTCACGACAAGCTAATTATTAATTGTGACTCAATAGTGTCTCAGTTTGGAAGATGAATCCCACTAGTTCCCCCTTCTCCCTCGGTAACGAGACACCCCAACTGTGACTGCATATTTAGCCAGCCAGAATAAGGTTTCCTTGTAGCCAGGCCATCATTCGATTGAAAGCGTGCCAGTGAGACCTGAAGGGGCTGATTGGCAGCCTTTGGGAAGGTCATTATGGGTCAGAGTGTGCCTTTCCCCCTCTTGACTTTTCACTTTGCAGGCTGGGGCAGGGACATGATGGGAGACCAGGAGTCTTGGACCATGAGGCATCTTGGCAATGGAATCCCAGCCATTGGTCCAAGGACAGAAGAATTCTATTGAAGTTTATTTGAGACAAAAAGAATCTTATATTAATTATTAAAATAAATATTATTTCATATTTTGTCATTTATCATCAAACAGATATCTAATTGCATGCCAGCCTCAAGCATTGACCTCCTAATATGCCTCCCACAAAGAGTCCTAAGCTGAGTGCAACTAAAGTTTTCCCTTCTGTTCTTTGTGAAATACAGTCAGACGTAAGTTATTCGTATCATATTTCTCTTCTTCCAGTGAAGGACATGTTTATGTTCTGTCTGCAAAGCAGAAGATTGGATTTTGTGAATAGCTGAGAATATGTCTCATCTAATGAGTTTGTAATGTGAAGACTTGGGAAACTTGGCCATAAAATTAAATGGGACAAGTTATTCTCTACGTAGGTGACATCTAGTCAGGCAGCTCTTTGCTTAGGTCTGCAGGTTGGAGATTCTTCATGCGTTCCAAGAGATGTGATAGAGAAAAGACCCTAACCACATCCATTTGTTCACTCTCAGGAAGAATATTGTTCAAGTTTTGTTTGGCTGTTCCTTCTCTGGGCTAGGGAGGATCCCTTTCTATTTGTTTTACTGTGTAGGAGTTTCTTCTTCCTGTTGTTGTTTTTTGAGCCCCCTTCCAAGCTCTTAATGTCTCCCAAATCAAATGGATAGTACAGAAGTAAAGATATTACAGGTATCATTCCAGCATTTCTGATTCTTGATTTGGAATGGCCAGTGGAGTGGCTCATGCATTGATCTACAAGCTACTCAACTTGTGAACCCTGCTACCCCTGACATGCCCGCTAGGTCACCCCATGGGCACTCTCCCTTTATCTTAGTCCGTTTATTAATCTTTCACCTGTGAGGAGGAACTGTGCACACACCCTATGTTAAAAGCCCTCAGCAATCCCATAAATCCCTCCTTTTCCCTGAGTGTCTTCCTTTGTGACTAGAACTCCAGACTTTGCCTTTGGCTCATCTGGCCTTTGTTGCCTTTTGGCATCTGTTACTATTTGAACCATTGCTTGCCTTACATCTTTCTTGCTGCTCTCAGTACTGTTGATGCTTCACATAAGACTTTGCCCATAGAGTAAAACCTGATTCTTGATCATGAGGAGGTCTCCGGGATTGGAAGGATTTGGTCATCTAGTTAATGACTGAATCATGTTCAACTGTAAAGTACTGAGAGAAGCTCTGTGAGAGGGCCTCACTCTTTCTTCTTTAACCTGAATCTGTAATCATAAAACTAACCCCATCCAATCCTGTAATGTATCCTCACCTATCTCAGTTGTTTTGCATGTGCTCAAAACCTCAAGATTCAGTGTCTTAACCTTTGCATTTTCATGGCATTTCCATGGCAAGGCCCAGTAGGTGCAGTAGCTTAAGAACAGAAACTTAGTTCTCAAAGATCTGAGGCTTGGAAATCCCAGGTTGTTGGCCCAGCAGATGTGGTCTCTGCGAAGTCTGCTTCTTGACTCATGAGTGCTGCCTTCTTACTAAATCCTCATGTGGCAGAAACCCTGAGGTATCTCTTTGGGTCTCTTTTTTGGGGGGACACCACTCTTATTCATTAGGTCTCCACCTTCCCAAAAGTGTTAGGAAATAGGTTTCAACATATGATATCTATAGGCAGCGTGGGCCTAAACACCACACTGCTTTGGAATCAATAGATGCAGGCAGTGGGTCTGCAAATGACAGTTCCATGTCCCTTTTCTAAGTCTGTACCCCAAGATTTGTGCAGTTTTTCTTTGTCCTCTTTTTCTTCTGGACTCAGGCATCCTCCTTTGAGAAAGCCCCTCTTGGTCAGCACACACTTCTTTTCTGAGTCCACCATCAGAGCTCTTGCCTCTTTCTACAGTTCCTTTGTTATTTTAAATGTTCCGTGCTCTTTCTTGTACAAATACTGATGTAGCTTTAATAATTTACAGGTCTTTGGCCTTTTGATCTCACCAGAATTTGGATTATTTTCATAACTATCTTATTCATTATATTTTTATGCCAGATAAGTTATTGTCTGGTTCTGGACAATGTTATTCATGTCTGTGGGATGTAGCAGGCTGAGATACTAGGCAATAGACTCCAGATGCTCACCTGCTTTCCTTATTTGATTTGGAGCAACCTGCAGAGAAAGCATGCATGGAAGAGATGAGGGCTGAACAGTGAGGGTCTTTCACAAAGGACACCAGAGCTCTTGGTTTACTATCTTTTATTTGTACATTTGTTCTCTTTTATCTGTGGCTGACCAAGCATTCAGTTCTGTGGCCAAGGTTATTATCTCTCAAACATAGGCTATTTTCTTTCTTTATTGTAAGGATCAGGATGTTTGCTCAAGTATCCATGGGCCTGAGCCTTTCAGGCCTGGAAGAGATGTTGACAGCCACCTGTTTAAAGATTAATTGCATACCTATTTTGTTTTACTATTTGTTGCAATGAAAGAGTCTTCATCTTTCTGCTAGCTGGTAAGTTTAACATAATGTAAACATAGGAAAAAACTTTAAAATTATCCAGATATAATTTACAAGAAGTAAATAGTAAGCAGAAAAAATATTTAAGAACACTATCAAAGGGAAACCTTAATTCTGAAAACACTTTATCAACATGCTCATTTGAAGTTGGTGCTAAGTCAAGTAGGGTTGGATAATTGGGAGGCACAGTGATTGAATACCTAGTTTGTATTTAATTACAGAGGGAACATTAATCTCCATCAAAATAAGTATTTGAGCTTCATAAAAATGCAGAGAAAGAAACGCTTTCACAATGGCCCATGACGGTGCCTACCTTCATTACGGACATCTGTGTTCTGCCATCCGGCAGGTCCACACTTTGTGTAAAATGGGAGCAGTTAGCAAGAGATGACAACCTTGTAAAGACACCGTTGCCTGCTTTGCAAATAGGCAAATGGAGGAGTAGCCACGTGTTCATGTGAAGAGTGTTCATGGAGGCATTGAATACTGCTTCTCAGACCACGTAGAGAAGATGCGCTCTCCATTCTTAAATGGGGCTGGGGCTGAGGTAAAGAACAAATCATGGCCAACCTTTAGAATTACATAGTCATTGGCATATTTTTGGTAGTTGTGAGAATCTGCTGTTCACTTACCTGGTTCAGAAGGGTTGGTAAGTCAGCAGAGGGGGCAATGGAAAGGAATAAAACTGTGCTGGCTATCAACATGATGCTCTGATCCTCCTGAGACTGAGATTTTGTGCTTTTCCAAATTTAGGGGCATTAGAAACACGTTCACAATTCTTTCCTAATCATTTCCTGTGTCTGTTTTGTATGCTGACATCTTAGAAGATGTATCATCTGGCTTTTAATACCGTTCTGCAGTGAATGACTCCTTTTAGGGACTCCTAAAGTAAGTGAGAACAAATTATTCCTTCTCTGTGAATCATCTGTTTTCACAAAAGGTCAAGACCTTTTGTGGGCTAATGAAGGTCAGCTGGATATCCGTACTGTGTATAGTTGAGGAAGCAAATAAATAAGCAGTGTGTACATCATTTCCTTTTGTTAAAATGTCTCGTGTATTAATTTCAAAATATAGCATTGTGTTGTGGGAAGATGGTCTTGGAGACTTGAAAGAGCTGTTTAGATTCTAACTTCTCCTTCAATAGCTTGGGCAAGTTTCACTTCGGATTTGCATGTGTTGTGCTGGACTGTTGTGGAAATTCAATGAGTAGGTGTCCTGAGTGCTGAGTGTACGGTAAGCACTGAGTGAGGTGTGTTATTTTTAGATCCATGGTTCTGGCACATGTGAAGCCTTTCTCCTGTGTGATTTCCCTGCAAGCATCAACCTCAGGTGCAACTGAAAAAGAGTTGACACACTTTTACACTTGCTTTCACACATTTACAGCCCTATGTCTGTTTGTTCGCAGGTGTGCATGCTCTT
This sequence comes from Petromus typicus, assembly GCA_004026965.1. Classification (NCBI taxonomy): domain Eukaryota; kingdom Metazoa; phylum Chordata; class Mammalia; order Rodentia; family Petromuridae; genus Petromus; species Petromus typicus. The sequence continues at coordinate 23,085 of PVIR01015190.1, forward strand.
CCTTAGCTCCCAACTCAGAAATTGAACTTTATTTCAGAAAAGTCATTTAAATTTTTTTTGCTATATTTCTGTAGTACAGTAATAACTTGGTTCATGAGTGCTTCTGTTTGCAAATAATTTGGTTTGCAAACAAAAGCATTTGATGAAATTTTGCTTCCATTTGAAAACTCCACACTGAGTGACAAACATTACCGTGGCCATCTTCCTCACACAAATACAAATGCAGTCATCTTCCCCAAATCATAAAACAAATTAAGTTCATAAACTTATATACTCCTTTTTGTTGCTGTTATTGGCTTATATCTAGATGTCCCCTTGAAGTTTTGAATGCTCAGAGGTGTGCTCTTCAGAACTGGCTGGATCCAGGACATGTGACAGTGGGGTTGAGGGTTAGTCCACTGATTGGAATCACCAGAGTTCAGGGTGACACCATCAAAAGGCAGCAGCATGGATGGGATCAGAAGGAGAAGCAGGCTGCTCCTTGCAGCTGCACACTGCTTTTTGTTTACCCTGCCACGGACTGTTTCTCCCCTGTGATGCCCCTCTGCCGTGCCACCCTGCCTTGGAGCTGGCGCAGGGACTGAAATGTCTACAAACTGTATTAAGTTGAAACAGACCTTTCCCTCTTTCACTTTGAATATCAGGTTTTTTTGCCCCAGCAACAAGAAAAGTAAGACAGTGGCCTGGTCACTATTTCTGCTTTCTGGATTTAAAAAAGATTAGTGAAATTGATGATAATGACAGCGGTGTTTAACTTTGCCTTAGAACAAAGGTCTTTGAACTCTGAGTTTCACGCCAGCGTTTTCTTCCTCTGTCTTTGCTGTTCTGTCCTACTTATCAGAACTGTAGAGCTGAGAACCTTCCTCTGGCAGTGCCTGCTTCCCAAGTGCACCCTCTGTACCTCATGCCTTTCACTCTCACTCCAGTGGCTTTGGGGGTCAAATTAATCTTAAAACGATTTCGGAGTGAGGAGTTATTAAGGCCCTCAGTATCACTTTTAATCTCTTTTAACCTTAACCATTACTTTCAAGGTCTAAAGGGAATTTGCAAGCTTATTAAACTATTACATCCTTTTCTGGAAAATAAACCTTGTTGAACTAGTTGTTATAGCAACCACAGTTTTATCGAATGTTTTGTCTTCTGCAAAGTCATTGTATTTGGCCAAGACCCCGCTGCAAGATCTTCATCTACACTTCTGATTTATTAATCACAAGTCCACATTTCTTCCTAAGTTCCCTTAATGACTCTGGTTTCTTAGGTTTTACTGATAGTACCTGACAACCATGGAGACTCCAGCTTCACTGCTGAGAAAAACTGAACAAGTTTAATTCAGAGAAGACCGGAGTGACAGGAGCGGAGCTGCTGAAGGGCTGGCAGGCCCCAATGTGGCCATGATTACAGCAACACCGTCTTTGATTTAAGCTGAAGCCCTCACACAAATCGTCCTTTTCTTTAGCTGTGCCTGCAGGAGTTGATTTATTTGTGTTGGTCCTTGCTGCAGAGGACTTGGTACTGTACAGAGTTCAATGAAAGCTAATTTTCAAACCTTAGACAAACAAGGTAAAAGCAACCTGATGACTGTATGTGTGAGAAGCCAGAAGAATAGCTGCACGCTGGGCTTTTTTTATTCTACTAATCAGGATAGCAGTAGGAGTGTGATAAGGAACTTTCGAAATCCCCCACTCCCTGAGCTCTCTTTGCACCCTTAAAAAGCACAATTATCTCAATTATTTTTTATGCTGCAGTCAAGAAAAAATTGCAGTAATTTAAGTCTTTGAAGGAATCATCTTTTACCCTAGAATATTAGACAATGGTATTTTGACTGAGATTGCATTTAATCTGCATAACAGTTTGAAGAGATGGCCATTTCCCCCTCCACTGGTTCTTCCTACACAAGAATAAGAGCTGTCTCTCCATTTCCTGATCTCCTATTACTGTAGTTTCCATGAGAAGGTCTTTTACTTCCTTCATTAGATTGATTCCTAAGTATTTAATTTTGGGGGATGCTTTTGTGAAAGGTATTGCTTCCCTAATTTCTCTATAAGTGTTTCTTATTTCGTGTAAGGAATGCTATTGATTTTTGAGTATTGACTTTGAAAGCTAAAGAGAAGTGTGTGTGGTGGTTGCCAACAAGGCATCTATAATTTATTTTGATTAAAACTGGAAAGCGGGAACTCAGAAATTCATTCTTCTTCATACCTTTTATTTTAGATGAGAATCAGTGATTAGCATCTCTTGAGAAGTGGTAATAACTTTTAACATAAATGAGTTTACAGAGAACTGAGAGGGTATGAATTAATCTAGCACACAGTCCAGCAATGCAGTCCCAGGCAGATCACTGACTTCTATGTATCTCGGGTCTTGGAATAATAAAATAATGAATTCAGGGTTAAATTATGCCTAACCTAAGTTGCTTTGGAGAGACTGTTTTGCAGGGAGAAGCTGTCACATGTGGACACCTTATTGAGAGAAGGAGAGGAATTAGATTGTATTTCAGAAAATTGATAGACAAAACTGGGTCCTTACATGAGCAAAAGTTCCACTGCACTTGGCTGGAAAATAAAATTGATTTGGAGTGAGATGAAAGGATAGTTATGGTTTGAGGGTAAATTAGAAAGAATTCCATTCTTCCAACACCAACCGCCAAACATAGGTATGCTTTAAATAATATTTTCATAAATTCTAAAGAAAGCTGTGATTTTTCACCTTGCATTATCATTTTCATAATTGAGGACAGAGGATTACATTAGAAGGATGGTACATATTGGAAAGACTATAGGCTATGAATCCATTGATAGCTGTTTAATTATTAATTAATTATCAATTTATTGCTCCATGTAAGTCACTTTACCCATGGATTTGTACAAAACACACATTACTGAGCACCTGCTAGGAGTCTGTTTTGTACTGTATTGGTTTCTGAATCAAAGTGAGTGTCTCTGTTTCACATCTCCTCACAAATAATTGCATGTGTCAGATTTTCACTTGCTGATTCTCATCCCTTAAAACTCAACTTTGGTTATAAAATGTTAAGTCCCCATTCCCTCAGAGCAGAGTAGGGGGTTATTCATTGACATATTTGGAGGATTTTCTGACTCAAGTACTGTTTGTTCTTAAAGCTCAGTCTAGTTCTGAAACACATATGTCGATGCAAGCTTCTAAACTTCTTCTAGTCTTCCTAAGTATTCTGGGTAGGAAGAAGGAAAGATAATCAGGCAAAGACCTCATTGCTCAATGCTCCCCACTTGCCAGCCTCTCTGAGTTGGGTAATTATGCCAGGACAGACACTTCTGAGCTTGTGTGCCTTGGTGGGGGTGAGGCTGGCTCACTCACAGGAATGGGGGAGGAGCTCCCTGAGGGTCCTGAAGGGTCTCCTGTATCCATAGTTCTTGGCACTGTGGATCCAGTTTTAGCCGACTTCTTTCGGTTCTTTTTAGCTTCTTCCATCCGTGGTCCACTCCCTACTGCTTCCTGCTGAGGCTCCTTTGCTGCACAGGTGGTGTCTTGGCCAGCTTGTGGTGGAGGTGAGGTCTGTCCTGCCCACCTCTTTCTTCTCCTCTGTGAGGGAAGGTTGAAGCAGGTCAGTAGCCTTCAGCCTTTAAGACAGCCATCAGAGGAATGGGAGGACAATCTCACCCAATGGTGTTTTGGTCTCTTTCCCACCTCCAGCTACTAAAAGGAGGAGAGGTTGATTTGGCCCATGGGCTCAGGCCATTGTCAACTGGCTCCAAGGGAAATGGAGGAAGGCCTGGTGGAGGACAGCTACTCAACTCATGGGGGCCATGAAGTGGAGAGTAGGAGTCAGGGACAAGAATATCCCCTTCCAAGTTGTATTCCAGTACCCCTCCAACCAGATGACACGGCCTTACAGAACACTCAGCCGCGAACTCATCTGTGGACAGAGCAACGGCTCAGTGTGGCACCTTCCACACTTACGGGATTTGGAACATCTTAGATTGAAACCCTAACAAGTGGCTCACTCAGAGTTTCTGCAGCCCTGGCTTTACAGAGGAGAAGGAAGCACCTGGGGAAGAAGGGATTGCTCTCACCAGGCCCCAGCTTGTGGGGCCTCTGAGGGCTATGGCACTTTCCTTTCTTCCAGCCCTCTGGTTTCAGAGACTGGGTGCTGGGTGATTGTTCTCAGCAGTCAGTTCCCTTTCATCAGCCCGAAGGGACTCCTCACCCTGCTACTGAGGCTCCTCAGCCAACATGTGCTTCCAGGTCTGATTCTGAGCTGCAGCTCACAGTTAGTTGAGAAAGTGCCCCAAAACAATTATTTTTTTTTTTAAACTGTCAAATCCAAGAATTACACCACCTCATTTTAGACAGGTTACCAGTGTGTGTTGGATTGCATTTAACTGGGAGTAATTTGGTATCTGCTCTTAGGAATCATTCTTAAGCACTGAAACACTTAATCTTTCTACACTGACAAAATTCAGACTTGAAATATTCTGTGATCGATGGATCATGGCACTGAAATTTAGAAGAGTAGCAGACTGCACTGTTAAGAAATAAATGATGGTCTGTGGATATTAACATGTTCTGTGCTATAATTTCTGATGACCTGGGGCCAGTGAGGAAAGACTTGACTTGATAGAGATTGGACAATTTGTAGTTGGTAGAATATGCACTTCTCTTCTATTGTAGTTATTGTAAAATAATACATCTGAATACTGTTGCATGGGTGGGAAGGCACTGAAGAACCCAAACAACCCTTCTTTCTGCAGTCACGCCAGGTTTGCTTGCTAACTTCTACATTGTTATTTTCACCTTTTTTTAGGTTTAAGTTACCTAACAGTTGCTTGTGTGTGGAAGGTCAAGTTGAAGTATCTTTAGTCAGCTTTCATTTCCCAGCAGAAAAAGGGAAAGAACAGAATTAGTGAGGTCAGCCTCTGCAGCTTTTCCTCCTCCTTCTCCTTCTGCCCTGTTTGTTCTGAGGTTCAACTCACAGAGAGGCTGAGTGGGGCCTGGATTCCACCAATGCCTCGGATCTCCCCAAAGAGGAAGGGAATTTCCTTGGCTGGCTCCTGTTTGTCGAGCTGTAGAATTAAGCTTAAAAAGCTAATAGGAGAGATGGATTTTTTATCTCCCTTTATGCAATATAATTTTAATGTCTGAAATTGTTTATTTCCATGGTTGGTAGCAGGAAGTGACACACTGCATGTGGTTGTTGGATTAGGTAGACATGTGCAGGGGACTGAACTCAGGGCTACAGCAGGCTGGACCCACAAGACTGCTGAGCTTCATCTCCCGCCCAGGTTCATTCTTGTTGCTCACAGGTCTGATGGAGATTTTAAAAGAAATAATTTATATGAAATTCCATAAGGTATTCAACAACATTTGATGAAACAACATTTCTTTCATCTTAGCAAATTCTTTCCAGCAGGTCAAGTTTTCTTTCTTTCCTCTTTTGTATGCTGATCATTACAACTTTACTTCTAGAGCCGCTGGAATCTGCATTTTGGGTTAGTCAGCATTTATGATTTTTATACACTGATAATTTTCAAACCATGGTCTCCAGAGGCAGACGGTTGGCTGTTGGTGGAAAGTATGTTTCCTGGGTATTGACTTCTAAAGGACACATATGGCCCCAAACCCCACAATGTCTCAAGCAGTCTGTACCCTTGAGAGTTTTCTTCTTATTTATGGGCAGTTATGTGACTGAACAAAATCACCACAAAATTCAGAAAGAGAAACAAACTGGAAAATGAATTAACTAGAAGACAAATGGGCAAGGGGAAACCAAAGTTTAAGGCGGTGAAAATTTAGCTTCAGGATGGCAAATATCCATCGTTCTCCTAGTCCATGGCAACACTCTCTGAGCCCAGGTGTGGCCAATAATCCTCTCCAGACTGGTCCTCCATGAACCTCCTTCTGTGCTCGGCGCTCCACATTCCCAAATGTGTCAATGGGAAGGAAAGGTTGGGGTCCACTCTGCTCTTCTGCAAGGAATGGACATCCTCTTTGGGAACAGTAATTAGCCAAGTATTCCCCACAATTTTTAGGCATGTGAGAAACTTTATGCTTTTATTTTTAAAATTTGAGGATGACCTTTCTGAATTTGAATTTCCTTTTCCCTAGGAAAATTTTAGAAGTAGATGTGGAAAGGAATGGTTGGCAAATAGACACATTACACTCATGTGTTATTTTGACATTAAAAAGCTCCCAAACTGTTTTTCACTTAGAAATAACTTACTTTTCCACTGTTTTCAAGTAATTTGATGTTTCAAAACCTTGTATTGGATAGCTCTTGTGGCCTCCATCAGAGAATTACTTTCTACTATATAACGCATCTCACTATTTTTGCCAAAGGTCTAGGGAGAGTCACGTACAGTGACTCAACTGTGTGATTAAAATGTTTACTTTTTCTTCAATCCTTTTCCTCAGAAATATTTCTAGGTTTAAAATTGACTGCTCTGTCAAGGCTCCAGAGACAACCCAAGAAAACACCAGATATCGGCTTGCTCCCAAGCATGCGCAGTCACGCCCCGGCCCCTCGCTGAGATGTCTAGTTGTACTCACTACAGACAGCAGCTGGGTGGCACCGGCTAGAGGGTGCGTGCGAGTGCGCCTGAGGCCCATACCCAAGCGGGATGTTGTGAGAGCTGAGGAAACAGGACAACACCAGAGAGAGCGTCCTGTTCCTGTCTACTTCTTGCCCGAGTCCTTACTGCTCAGCCTTCTGCCATCTTGTGGCCACTCTGGAGTCCACTGCCCAGAAACTTCACTTCCAGCAATACTGAGAGAAACCATTCTTTAGATTTGCACTACTTTGGTCACTCACCTCCCCTGCCACCCTCAGCACAGCTGTCATGACTACTCCAGCATTTCAGAAAAGTGCTTTTTATTTTTTAATTGAAATCTTTATTGGTTCATTACATATACACATCATGATTGCACTCAACAATGAGAATTTGTACCAGTATGTGACACAACTTAATTCTCATTTTTTCCCATAGTCCTACCCACCCTACCACCCTGCCCCTTATATACATAAGCTTTCCTTTCTTTTTATGTTATAATATCATTAATAAAAGGGGCGTTAAAAATCAGACCACCCAAATTTAAAGACCCAATTCAAAAATGGGCATCTGAAATGAACAGATACTTTTCAGAGGAAGAAATAAAAAAGCAGCTAGGAAGCATATGAAGAAATGTTCAACATCACTAGTCATTTGAGAGATGCAAATGAAAACAACACTAAGATTTCATCTTACTCCACAAAGAATGGCTGCCATTTCAGAGTTAGCCAGCAACAAATGTTGGCAAGGCTGCGGAGAAGAAGGAACCCTTCTCCATTGTTGGTGGGAATGTAGACTCGGACAAACCCTGTGGAAATCACTTTGGAGATTCCTCAGAAAAGAATTATTTTAAAAAAAGAAACTTGAGAGGCATGGCTGGCAAGGAAGGATTATCCAGCCTCTGCCACCACCCAGTGCTTCAGGTCCTGCAGGGTGGCCTGTGTTTTCCTGTCTTGCCTTCAGATGTCGCTACCTTTATTTCATTTTTCCTCTTGTTTCCTTGGCAAACTCCTGACCATTTTTCAAGACTCAGCTCTCAGCACCTCCTTCAGGAAGCATCTCCTGGAGTAGCCTTCCTCCCCTGTGAGAAAGATACTCTACAGTTCTGGCTCCTACACCTGCGACAGCCTGGACATCACACTTTCTAGTAGATGAGAAGCCACATGTACTGCTAGGACACGAAGCCACTGCCCAGAAACTGTAAACGTAGGAGGAAGTGGTTCTTGGCACTCAGTTCTTCCCTAGTAAAGCTTTGGAGTGGGGACTGTGTATGTGATCATTTTCACCTGGAAACCGAATGCTTTTAGAGTCAAGCAGGCTCCTGGCATGAGGCTGTGGGCAGGTGTGGCCGGTGTGGGATGCAATTGAAGCTAGAGCCTCGGTGATATCTGGGCTCTTGATGTTGGCACACCTGTCATTCAGCAGCCGTCAAGTAGCTGAGTTGTGTGTCTGGGCCTGTCACCTGGGGCACTTCTATACCTCCCAGGGGGAATGAAGTGTCTGCCAGATCTCTTTACCTGGTTTAATAAAAGTCAAATAAAACAAAAACAGAACGGCTCTACTATTCCTGATTTCCTAGCAAAAGCAGCAAACTAGGTAGATATATTTGAACATACTGTTTACATGCTAAGATTCAATCCCTAAAGGATACAATTCCTGTTGGCAAAACCAGGTTTTTCAGGTACCATGTCAGGCTAACAAAATACACTCAGTTGACTTGCCATTTTGTATAATGATTTCGTATATGTTTTTCTTTTGGCTGGACAGCAACCCTGTAGAGGAGAAAGGACAGTATTACCCTGATTCTGCAGTTAAATATCCCAATATCCTGACACTCATAAACCATTTTAAAGACATACTCAGTTCTTATATTATCTGAGCACTGGCTGAATGTCTGGGCGCTGTGTGCCTGGGCCACTCTTCTGCCTAGTGTTTGTCTGAAATGTATGTGTCTGTGTCACAAACCTGTCTGCTGGATGCAGGGACCTTGCAGGAACCGCCGTGGGGGGGCTATGCCTGCTGGGCACCGCGCAGCCTGCAGTCTGATTGCAGGGCTGAATGAAGAGTGGAAACTCAGCTCAAGACTCACTGGGAAACACGAGACCCTCTCCCTCCTTTACACCATGGTCCCCTTCAAAGGCAATGTGCTCTTGTCCCCAACCTGGTGTGGCTCTTACATGCCACCTTTCAGCAGAGTTGAAGCTTGTACCTGACAAGGAGGGTGGCCCTGGCTCCTGATGTGTTGAATCAACAGGAAACAACTTTGGGGGAAATGGCAACAGCACCACTAAATGGCTGTGGACTTTCCAATCCACTGCCATGTAAAGGCTTCCAGCGACCGCAGGGGATTGGTAATGTTGCACTTTATAGATGCCCTTCCTTCTTCAGATGTGAACAAGCCCAAACCCTTTGGGAGCTGAAGTGCTTCCCTGTGAGTTCTTTCATTTTTTGAATTTTTGTGTGACTGGGTGCAATGTTGTGGTGACAGTGCCGGCTGCTTGGCTTCCGTCCCTGTCACAATCTCTTCTCGAGTCTCTGTCGCTTTTCTTCTTTCTGTGTTGAATCTCAAGATAAATTTCACACATGATTCTCATGTCCTCCTCATGCATTTAGGCAGCCAGGTTGTGGCGAGGAAGCACCTGGATGGTGGGAGGCTGAAGGGCTGAACAGACTCCGGGGGCCAGGAGCTGGGGCTGCGTGATGTGGGAGTGGGGACAGTGGCCCTGGAGCCGTGTTCTGGGACCTCGCAGTAGGAGAACAGCCAATGTTCACGGTTGTTGGTTTTCTTCCCCACCTGCTTTTCATTTTTTTCTATTACTTTTATTATTTATTTATTAATTTTTTTTTACTAACACACGATTACATTTGTCATGGGGCTTTGTGTGTGTATGTGTTACACATCTTCATTTTCTTTTCGTCCCTTTCTGCTTTCATTCCTCCTCATCCTGTTTCACAGGAAAAAAGTCACTCTCCTTCCTATTATCTATCTTTTATTTTGCTCTTATTCCATATTTTGGGTTTCTCACAGAAGAGAAACCATGTGCATTCACTTTTGATATGATAACAGTTTGATTCTGTGGCTATAACTGGGGAAAACAACTTCTTAGCAATGTGTTGGGACCGTCTCTATGTACGTGCATTATAGTGTCTACATCAACATTTTCTTCATCTTTTGTGTGGCTTGGACACTTCCAGAGTATTCTAGAAGATACTTTTAAAGGTGTGCAGGAAGACTTCTGATGGGTTTCACTCCATCTTTGGATTATGAAGACTACTGTCAAGCACGTTAAGCATAATGAGCCAAGATCTAAATCTTTCTTTCCTCTTTTTCTTGTTTTTATCAGCTAAATGTGTATTACTCTTTTAAACACTGTCTTTCCTAAACTAAATATGAGTAACATGAAAGTACCACATCAACCAAGATGTGCTGCTATTTCTCAGTATCAGTGTTGAAGATCAGGAGAGTTTACTGAGCGCTTACTCTCTGGAAAGCACAAGGGCTAATCAAGTACATGCATGGGTTAAATACAGTATTTCATTTACTACCTTCAGTAAGATGAGAGATAAGTCAATTTACAGGTAAAAGCCTGAGATTTAGGAAGACCAGCCTGCCTACTGCTACTTAGCAGTTCAACGGGAGGGTGAGGGTTTGGTTTGGACACTGGTTTGTCCCTTCCAGCCTGTTGCATGATACATGCTGTCTTACATGTTAAGGGCATCTACTAAGATCTTTTCCTTCTGCCTGTAGGAAATCTCAGTAAACTGACATCATGTTGAAACGCTAGCCGTAAAGAAGTGCATCAGGCAGCTTTATCCCCAGGCAGAGGCCAGAGCTGGATGTGTGCAGAGTGACCTCCAGAGAGGAGGTGGATAGCGTCAGATTCCAGACGTAGTGTATCTGGAAGAAACCAGTCCCCCTACAGAGCCCCTGTTCTACTAGACTCAGCACTAGACTGAGGCACGCAGCTCACTGTAATCCTCACAGAGCGGCTGTGGAGCCTTTGCTATCACCTTGGCTTTATCTGTGAAGAAACCAAAGTTAGAGGAGTTGGATAACTCAGTGCTCTGCTGTTCCAGCACCAGCTGTGTGATGTACACACACGTCACCTGGCCAAAGTGACCTTGGGGATTTAACCGGCCAGAACAGCTTGAGGCCCCAGGCAGTGAACACCTCAGTGCCTAGAACAAAGCCCTGGATGCATTTGTAGTTTACGTTGCTATTCTTACAAGCTCCATAGTGGAAAAAGCACCTGCGAAGCGCAGCGATGAGGTTCCCAATGTGAGCTCACACACTGCTGGTGCAGGTGTCATTGAAGGAGACGCACTGGCTGGATAGTTTCTGCCTTCTGGAGGGACGTGAGCTGCTCTGGAGGAGGCAAAGTGGGGCAGATGGTTTTTCCTTCTCAAAATCAACAAGAAAATGAGCACAAGTGTCAGTTTTAGCAGATCTCCCTCCCCCATGGCATTTCCACCAGCGATCCTAGAGTGTTTTTTTTTTAATTGAAATCTTTATTGTTACATTGCATATACACATCATAATTGCACTCCACAATGGGTATTTGTACCAGTATAAGACACAACTTAATTCTCATTTTTTCCCATAGCCCTACCCACCCTACCACCCCCCCATATACATAAAATTTGTTCCCAGAGTGATGTTTTAAACCACTGACCAGTGACTTTGTCCTTGAAAGGTATGATTTCCATCAGTGCCTGAGAGAGCAGCTCTGGATCTGGGTAGCTGCTCAGGGTGGACAGAAAATGCTTGAGTGTCACTCTGTGAACTTGCTTGAGGCTGTCTTCTAAGTTGCTGTCTTTGTGACACTTTCTAACCTTTTCTAAATTTAAGCTTAAAATCTATGCTAATTCCCACTTTTATCACACAAGACAAAATGGTCTCTTTAAACCTTGAAAGGGAGTTTCAAGATTTCTGGTACTAGAAATGTGGATTTTCTGGTACTAGGAATACAGATTTATTTTTTCCACTTCTCTTCCTGTGAATGATTCTATTTCTGTCACTCTTACCTCTGCCTTCCATTTTGCAGGGAATTTTAATTTTTTCTCCAAGGAAGACCCCTTGTGGTTTGTCACTGTGGGCTGAAACCACAGGAAATTTTAAGAAGAGTGAGCCTGCTGAGAACTTCCTTAAAGGTAATTTTAAGCTGAGTTTTGGTATCTTCTATAATTTAAGGTGCAAATGACTACTGACTATAAAGTGTAGAAAAACATTAAAATCTAATTCTATTAATTTCTAATAACATTAATATCCAAATAACTACAATTTGCTGGCCTATGTGACAGCTCTCTGAGCCACCATCTGCTTTCTATATGCCACCCCATGACGACCTCACTATAGCCTATTTTGTGAAGAAGAACATCTCAGCCTGGACCAAGGACTTCTACGGAGAAGAGGACTCTCTTCCCTTTTGTGTCCACGTCAGGACTCAAAGAGGTTTATCCAGTTCCCCAGCCTGAGTTAGCCTTCTGCTGTAAGCCTTTGATGTCAGCAGTAGCTCAGTGAACATATACATCATGTGGTGCTGGGAACCCTCTGGGGGATGGCCCAGGTCCTGGATCTTCAGCTCACCTGGGAGGTGAGACCAGAGAGCGCAGAGTCATCTGGGAGGTGAGTGCACAGCTCCTAGTGCAGCATACTGGAAGGCTTTGTGCATCGGGGCAGTCAAGGTCAGAAAAGGCTGCCGGCAATGCCTGTTGAAGCTGAGCCCCAAAGAACAAGTGAAAGGTACCTGGAGGATGGATGGACTTGGAAGCTGAGTGGGATGATTTTGAGCAGAAACAAGCAAGGGCAGAGACAGCAAAGGGGCAGCCGACTTGCTGGACAGAGGCTTCCTGACTCCGCTCAGGAGGGTCAGGGCAAGCTGGACACCAGAGAGGGTCTCTCTGGATGTCATACTCTGTGTCTGCGACCCTTGGGGTCATCGCATTGGGGGCCCCTTAGCCTTCCACTTGCTAGACCTGCTCAGCAGAAGACTTGGCATCCACGTCCACCAAGAGTGCTTGTTCTCAGCTGCTGCCCTTTCTTCTTGCGTCTTGCTAGCCCTCCTCTCTGTGACCATGTGCTGCCCTCCCTACCTTCATTCACCGGCACAGATGGGAAAATGGGCCAGAGACCCCCACTGCCCGGCAGCTTAGGGTCCTGAGTGTGGCCGAGCGTGGCCACAAGACCTTGGTGTTCCCTCTGTACATCTCCGGGCTGCTTCTCCCTGGGCTCCCACGCTCGCATCGCATTTTAACAGAACCCCAGGAGGCATCAGGAAATACAGGCTGTTAAGGAAATTGCTACACACGATCAAGCTGAATTATGTTACCTAATTTCCATGATGCCTCGTAGTTATTCAAATAAGAATTTCCTCCGCACTGTTTACTTGTTAGCAGATGGGATCCACTTGCTTCAATATAATTTTTATTTTTAAGGGCTGTACATGCTTCTTCTGGGCAAATCTACAAAAAAAAAGTTACGACTTAAGGCTTTAGCAGAGTGTGGCTATAGGTGGAAATGGTGGCGTTGACCCATGGTGTGAGAAAAACATCCCAGTTTTTTTGTGGTGCTTGCTGTGACGGGCTCTCTGACGGCTTCCGCATATGCACTCAGTTATCCCAGGGAGCTCTTGGGATTCTGCCCAAGTTTTGTCCCATTGCCGTTTGTCTTGTTTTTGAAATAAGCATCTCTGTAGCAAGATCTTCAATAATCTCTTCTCAAGTTGTGCCAGGATGTCAAGAACTGGTCTTCCCACTTTACAGACAGGAAAAGTGAAGAAAGGACCTGACTGGTTGTAAACATTCCCGCGAGGGATTCGGCCTGCGATACTCAGCTCATGTGAAGCTGGTCATCTCTTTTTAAATAAGGACAAGACAATCCGAGGGGAACTATTTAGAGCTCAGGCCACAATATTCTCCCATATATTATCCATTCTCAGGAAAGCTCACTATTTGCATTCTTGGATTTTATCTTTTGCTGCAGACCGTATTATTTTATTGTATCATGTTAATTATATTAAATGGTTAAAATAGCACATCTCTGACTCTGCTTCTTTTACCTTTAATAAGTGCCACATTCTTTATTCCTTCCGTAAATTACAAATGACAAACAAGTGGATTTGAGCCAGCTCTCAAAATCTGTGGTTTGGTTCTTAAATCCATGAATTCTCTTCCTTGCTTTTCCTTTTCAAAGTTGTTTTAGGTCTTCACAGATCTCTATTCCTCCTAATAAACTCGAGAATAAATGATCAGTTTTTCAAAATACCCTTCTGGAATATGATTTGTGATGCAGTGTCTTTAAAGGTTATATCGAGTAACGTGACATCTTAAAATATATTGTTTTGTCTGTAGGTCAGGGAATAGGTCCCATTTATTTTGGCTGGCTACAAGTATTTCATTTTTCTTCACAAAAGATGTGCTTATTCTTTTCTGGTAAATTTATAATTGTCCCTTTTGAAAGGTGTATTGTTCTCAGCTTTGGTTTTGTAAAGAGAGATTGAGTTTTAGAAAGTTGGTCTTATATCTAATAACATCTTTGATCAGTGTTAACCATGTCTAGCAGTGTTGGGTTGTTTGCTTTTCTTTATAGATGATCATGCTATTCACAAGTAGTCACAGTGCTGTGTCTTCCATACCAATTCTAATGCTTTTTTTCTTTTCCTTTTTTCTCCAGGCCAACTAAATATTGGAGGTAATAGTGAGCCTTCTTCTCTTGGTTTCTGTGTTTTTTGCTTGTTTATTTTTTTGAGACAGTGTTTCATTATGTAGTGCAGGCTGGCCTTGGACACTTAGCAATCATTTTGCCTCAGCCTCGGGAAGGCTGGGTTTACAGGTATGTGCCACTATATCCATGTTTTCTAGTTTAAAAAAATCTTGAAAAGTTATTTTATGTGATTTTTTGGAGTGGGATTCAAGGGCTAATCAAGATAAGGATTCTCTCTCTCTCTCTCTCTCTCTCTCTCTCTCTCTCTTTCTTTCTTTCCTTCCTTCCTTCCTTCTGCTGGGAATTGAATACAGGGCCTTTCACATGTTAGGCAAGTGCTCTACTGCTGAGCTATACACCCAGTTCTCTAGTTTTTTTTGAAATTACAATAGTCTGATCAACTAATTATGTGGTTTTCCTCCTTTTGAAGAGGCAACAACTCTACTGATAGACATTGTCATTCATTCTGTTTATGATTTAATGTACAGGTGGTACTATAAAGATCTGGAATAAACTCAGTTCAATCAGTGTCTTTTTTGTTACACTTGGATATGTCTATGTAGTATTTTATGCAAAGTTTTCATCAGTGTTCATAGGGAATTTGGGTTATTATATATCTTCCTATTGGGTGCTTGCTTGGCTGTGAGAAAGCAGCTCTTTCTCCTTCCTTCTTAGATTGAGTAGATCAAAATAAGGATTTATGAGTCTTGTGTGGAACTCTTCAGAAGGTTATGTGGCAACTTGTTAGTACAGAAAAAAAAAAAAGAACTCGTAAACTTGTGTCAGCTGGAGGGAATGCCATTTTGAGAAAGTCTTGGGGGCTTGGAGGAAGTCAGAGGAGGACATTTGTGGGGCTCTGGGGCCTTGGCTGGAGAGGCTGAGGTGGCTGTCTGAGAAGGAAGCTGGCTGGGGTGGGCCAACTCACAGTGCAGCCTGGGCTTGGTGAACATGGGGAAGCAAGACTTCTACATATGTCATGATAAGAACGTGATGGACTGATGTGGAAGCTGCTTGCTCAGTGAGTTACTGCTCCTCTAACAGACTGGTCTGTCGGAATTTCAGGATGAAAACTACTCATTGGAAAGATGGTTTTGAGCAAAGACCAGAAGAAAATAAAAACATATGGACCACTAGTAAAAAGTCATTCCAGGGGGAGGAGCAACAGGTGCCATGGCCTGGAGGCAGAGGGTGTGTGTACGGAGTAGTCAGAGTCAATACCAGAACAGAAGAAAAAGAATGGAGTCACAGAGAGGGTGGGAAGGGCTCTGGAGTTTATTGTCAAAGATTAGGAGCCTTCTGGGTGGTTGGTAGGACATGATGTAACTTAGACATTCACAGGTGTTATAGGGAACACATGAGGGTGCTGCTGCTGTGCCTGGGGTGGGACTGGCGGTGCAGGTCTTCCTGCTGAGGGTGGGTGGAATGAAAATGGCAAGAAGTGGGTGCATTAGGATATATTTTGAAG